>JAULAV010008753.1:0-28203 GCA_030789695.1 Scilla litardierei
CCTTTGCTGCCCGCCGTGCCCCCTTGCACCGTCCCCAAGCCCCCTTGCGCCGCCCAGCCCCCTTTGAAGCCACCCCAGCCCCCTTGCGCCGCCCCTTGCGCTGCCCATCCGCCACTAGGCCGCATCCTCTTGATCCCCCTCCCCTGCTGCAAAGAGAAGCAAAAAAAGAAATAAAAAAGAAAGGGGAAAGATAAGACAACACAATAAAGAAAGGGAGATGTAATATTTATATAAGTTAAGTTATATATATATGTATGTATGTATGGAGAATATGCTTTGCGTCTTTACTGAATCTCAGAAAAAAGTACATGACTCTAAGATGGAAGAAGGATGTTTGTAAAGCGGGGCGATAGCACAGGCGCCATCCCCCAACCAATACTCTATATATATATATATATATGTATGTATATATATGTATATATATGTTAGGTTATGTTAGTTAATAAGTTAATTTTGGCCTAATTTTGTCTTCTCTTATTTTGCAATTGAAGATGGCGATCTTCTGATTCCAACGGATATTTTTGCGGATTTTTTAAGCTCGGGGCTATTTTCTACAGTTTATTGAATTAACGTATCTTTTTATTAAATGATATTTTTATAGCCTAAATTTGTCTTCTCTTATTTTTCAATTGTACATGGCGATCTCCCGGTTCCAACGGACATTTTTGCGGAATTTTCTGACCTCGAGACTATTTTCTACATTTAATTGAAGATATGAATCGTTTTATTAAATGATATGATTTTCGTAGCCTAATTTTCTGGAAGATATATATTTTCTTAATAAATTATATGAATTTTGGCCTAATTTTGTCTTCTCTTATTTTTAAGTTGAAGATGGCGATCTCCTGGTTCCAACGGACATTTTTGCGGATTTTTCTGAACTCAGTGCTATTTTCTACATTTTATGGAAGATATGTATTTTTTATTAAATGATATGCTTTTTATATCCTACGATTGTCTTTTCTTATTTTTCAGTTGGAGATGTCGATCTATCAGTTCGAACGAACATTTTTGCGATTTTTTTAACTTGGGGCTATTTTTCAACATTTTCTGGAAGATATGGATCTTTTTATTAAATAATAATATTTTGGCCTAATTTTGTCTTTTCTTTTTTCTGTTGAAAATGGTGATCTCCCGGTTCCAAAAAATATTTGATCAGATTTTTCTAAGCGCCGGGCTATTTTCTACACTCTCAGATATGAATCTTTATATAATTGATATGATTTTTATAGCCTAATTGTATATTCTCTTATTTTTTTCAGTTAAATATGACGATCTCCTGGTTCCAAAGGACATTTTTGCAGTTTTTCTGTGTTCGTGGCTCTTTTTCCTACATTTATGGAAGAAATTGTCATTTTATTAAATAATATGATTTTTAGCCCTAATTTTGTCTTCTCTTATTTTCTGTTGAAGATGGCAATCTCCTGGTTCCAACGGACATTTTTGCGCATTTTTCTAAGCTCTGAGCTATTTTCTACATTTTTGTATAATACTAATCTTTTTATTAAATAATATGATTTTGATAAACTACTTTTGTCTTCTCTAATTTTTCTGTTGAAGATGGCGTTCTTCCGGTTTCAACGGACATTTTTGCAGATTTTTTTGACATCGGACCTATTTTCTACATTTCATTGATGAAATGAATCTTTTTATAGCCTAAATTTGTGTTCTCTTATTTTTCAGGTTAAAATGGCGAAATCTCGGTTCTAACGGACATTTTGACGGATTTTTATGATATCGAGACTATTTTCTACATTTAATTGAAGATTTGAATCTTTTCATTAAGTGATATGATTTTTGCACCCTAATTTTGTCTTTTCTTATTTTTCAGTTGAAGATGACGACCTCCCGGTTACAATGGACATTTATGCGGATTTTTATGTGCTCGAGACTATTTTGTACATTTTATTGAAGACATAGACAAATTTATTAAATGATACGATTTTTGTATCCTAATTTTGTCGTCTCTTTTCAGTTGAAGATGGCGATCACTCGGTTCCAACAGATAATTTTAGGGATTTTTCTGAGCTTGGGACTATTTTTCTACATTTTTGAGAAGTTATGGGTCTTTTTATTAAACGATAAGATTTTTTCCTAATTTTGCCTTCTCTTATTTTTTTAATTGATGATGGCGATCTCCTGCTTCCAACAGACATTTTTACGAATTATTCTGACCTCGGGGCTATATTCTACATTTTTTGGAAGATCTGTATTTTTTATTAAATGATACGATTTTTGTATCCTCAGTTTGCCTTCTCGTATTCATTTGAAGATGGCAATCTACTGGTTCTAATGTACATTTTTGTCGATTTTTCTTATCTTGTGGATATTTTTCTGTATTTTCTAAAAATATGTACCATTTTATTAAATGTTATGATTTTTTGGCCAAATTTTACCTTCTCTTTTGTTATTTGAATATGGCTATCTCTCAGTTCCAACAAACATTTGTACGGATTTTTTGAGCTTCGGGCTATTTTTTACATTTTCTGTAAGATATGGATATTTATATTAAATAATATGATTTTATAACCTAATTTTGTCTTCTCTTATTTTTTCAGTTGAATATGACGATCTCCCGGGACCAACAAATATTTTTGCGGATTTTTCAGAACTTGGAGCAATTTTTACACATTTTCGGGAAGGTATAAATCTTTTTTAAAATGATATGATTTTTGGCCTAATTTTGTCTTCTCTTATTATTTTCGTTGAAGATGGCGATCTCCTAATTCCAACAGACATTTTAGGGATTTTTTGAGATTTAAGCTATTTCTAAATTTTTAGTAAGATACGAATATTTATATTAAATGACATGATTTTTATGCCTAATTTTGTCTTCTCTGATTTTTTAGTTGAAGATGGCGATCTTTCGGTTTAACGAATTATTTTGTGGATTTCTCTGATCACATGGCTATTTTCTAAACTCTCCAGAAGAAATGGATCTTTTTATTAAATGATAGGATTTTTGGCCTAATTTTGTCTTCTATTATTTATCAGTTGAAGATGGCAATCTCCCGGTTCCAATGAACATTTTTGCTGATTTTTCTGAGCTGCTATTTTCCAAACTCTCTAGACGTTATGGATCTTTTTATTAATGATATGAATTTTGGCATAATTTTGTCTTCTCTCATTTTACAGTTGAAGATGGCGATCTCCCGGTTCCAATGAACATTTTTCCAGACTTTATTGAGCTTCGAGCTATTTTCGACATTTTCTGCACGATTTGAATCTTTGTATTAATGATTTAATTTTTATAACCTAATTTTGTCTTCTCTAATTTTTAGTTGAAAATGGCAATCTCCCGATACCAACCGACATTTTTGCGAATTTTTCTGAGATCAGTGCTATTTTCCTACATTTTCAGGAAGTTATGGATCTTTTTATTAAAAGATATGATTTTTTGGTCTAATTTTGTCTTCTCTTATTTTTTAAGTTTAATATGATGATCTCCATATTCTAACGAACATTTTTGCGGATTATTCTAACCTCGGGGCTATTTTCTAAATTTTCTTGAAGATTTGAATCTTGTTATTAAATTATATGATTCTTGGCCTAAGTTTTCTTCTCTTATTTTTCAATTGAAGATGGCGATCTCCCCGTTCCAATGGACATTTTTGCCAATTTTTATTAGCTTGGTGCTATTTTCTACATTTTATGGAAGATAAGGATCTTCTTATTAAATGATATAATTTTTATAGCCTACGTTTCTCTTCTCTTACTTTTTTCAGTTAAAGATGGTGATCTCCGGTTCCAATGCATATTTTTGTGGATTTTTCATAACCTTGGGCTGTTTTTCTACATTTTCTGGAAAATATGTATCTTTGTATTAAATATTATGATTTTTGGGCCAAATTTTGTCTTTCTTTTTTCAGTAGAATAATGCGATCTCTCAGTTCCAACAAACATTTGTGTGGATTTTTTTAGCGCCTGACTATTTTCTACATTTTCTGTAAGAAATGGATATTTATATTAAATGATATGTTTTAAAGCGTAATTTTATCTTCTCTTATTTTTAGTTGAAAATGGCGATCTCCAGGTTCCAACGGACATTTTTGCGGATTTTTCTGATCTCGGGGCTATTTTTCTACATTTTCGAAAAGTAACTTATCTTTTATTAAAGGTTATGATTTTTTGACCTAATTTTGTCTTCTTTTATTTTTCAGTTGAAGATGGCGATCTACCAGTTCCAACGGACATTTTTGTGGATTTATCTGACCACGAGGATAATTTCTAAATTGTATGATATTGATCTTCTTATTGAATGATATGAGTTTTGGCCTAATTTGATCTTCTCTTATTTTTCAGTTGAAGAGTCGATCTTCCGATTCCAACAGACATTTTTGTTGGTTTTTCTTAGCTCGGTGCTATTTTCTACATTTTATGAAAGATATGTATCTTTTATTAAATGATATGATTTTTATAGCCTACGTTTGTCTTCTCTTATTTTTCAGTTCAAGGTGGCGATCTACCGTTTCCAAGGGACATTTTTGCGGATTTTTCTTAGCTATGGACAATTTTTCTACATTTTCTGGAAGATATGGACCTTTTTATTAAATATTATGATTATTTGGCCTAATTTTGTCATCTCATTTTTTCAATTGAAGATGGCAATCTCCCGATATCAACGGACATTTGAGCGGATTTTTCTGAGCTATGGACTATTTTTCTATATTTTTTGTAAGATATGAACCTTTTTATTAAATGATATGGTTCTTACAGCCTAATTTTGTTTTCTGTTTTTTAAATTGAAGATGGCCATCTCGGGTTCAAGCGGACATCTTATCTTATATTTCTGAGTACGGGGCTATTTTCTGTATTTTCTGGAAGATATGAATCTTTTTATTAAATGGTATCATTTTGGCCTAATTTTGTATTCTTTTATTTTTCAGTTAAAAATAGCGATCTCCCGGTTCCAACGGACATTTTTAGGGGTTTTTCTGAGCTTCGGACTATTATCTAAATTTTCTGGAAGATACGAATAGTTATATTAAATGATATGATTTTTAACCTAATTTTGACTTCTCATATTTTTCAGTTGAAGAAGTCGATATCTAGGTTCCACCGGACATTTTTGAGGATTTTTCTCAGCTCGAAACTATTTTAAAAAGTTCGTTGAAGATATGGATCGTTTTATTAAATGGTATGATTTTTATAGACTAAGTTTGTCTTCTCTTATTTTTCATTTGAAGATGACAATCTCCTAGCTCCAACAAACGTGTTTGCGGATTTATCTGACCTCGGGGATATTTTCTAAATTTTTTGTATGATATTAATTTTAAGGGATTTTTCTGAGCTTCGGACTATTTTCTATATTTTCTTTAAAATATGAATCTTTATATTTAATTATATTCATTTTATAACCTAATTTTGTCTTCTCTTATTTTTCAGTTGAAGATGGCGATCTTCCGATTCCAATGGACATTTTTGCGGATTTTTCTGAGATCGGTACTATTTTTCTACATTTTCGAAAAGTTATGGATTTTTATTAAATGAAATAATTTTTTGGCCTAAATTTGTCTTCTCTTATTTTTATGTTGAAGATGGAGATCTCCCGGTTCTAACAGACAATTTTTTGCAATTTCTGACCTCAGTGCTATTTTCTAAATTTTCTGGAAGATATGGATCTTTTTATTAGATTATATGATTTTTGGCCTAAGTTTGTCTTCATTTATTTTTCAGTTGAAGATGGCAATCTCCCAGTTCAAACAGATATTTTTGCCGATTTTTCTAAGCTCGGTGCTATTTTCCAGATTTTATGTAAGATATGTAATGATATGATTTGTATAGCCTACATTTGTCTTCTCTTACTTTTTCAGTGGAAGATGGCGGTCTACCGTTTCCAACAGATATTTTTGTCGATTTTTCTTTGAATATGGCAATTTTTCTACATTTTCTGGAAGATATGGACCTTTCTACTAAATGATAAGATTTTACAGCCTAATCTTCTTTTGTCTTCTGAAGATGGCCATCTCCGGGTTCAAACGACATTTTGGCGTATTTTTCTGACCAAGGGGCTATTTTCTAAATTTTTTGGAAGGTATGGATCCTTTTATTAAATTACATGATTTTTGGCCTAAGTTTGTCTTCTCTTATTTTTTTAATTGAATATGGCAATCTTCGAGTTCCAATAGACATTTTTGCTGATTTTTCTGAGCTCGGTGCTATTTTCAACATTTTATGAAGATATGTATCTTTTTATAAAATGAAATGATTTTTATAACATATGTTTGTCTTCTCTTATTTTTTAGTTGAAGATGGCAATCTACCATTTCCAATGGACATTTTTGCTGAATTTTCTTAGTTTGGATCAATTTTCTACATTTTCTGGAAAATATGTACCTTTTTATTAAATAATATGAGTATTTGGCCTAATTTTGTCTTCTCTTTTTCAGTTGAAGATGTCGATCTCCCGGTTCCAACAAACATTTGAGTGGATTTTTCTGAGATCCGGACTATTTTCTGCATTTTCTGTAAGATATGGACCTTTTTATTAAATGATATGGTTTTACAACCTAATTTTTTTCCTTCTTTTTTCAGTTGGAGGGGGGCCATCACCAGGTTCAAACGAACATTCTTGCGTATTTTTTTTAAGTTCGGAGCTATTTTTTCTGCATTTTGCGGAAGATATGAATATTTTTACTAAACGATAACATTTTGGCCTAATTTTGTCTTCTCTAATTTTTCAGTTGAAGATGGTGTTCTCCCGATTCCAACGGACATTTTTAGGGATTTTCCTAAAACCGGTCTATTTTCTAAATTTTCTGTATGATATGAATATTTATATTAAATGATATGATTTTTAAGCCTAAATTTGTCTTCTCTTATTTTTTTCAGTTGAAGATGGCGATCTCCCAGTTCCAACGGACATTTTTGCGGATTTTTCTCTGCTCAGAACTATTTTCAAAAGTTCATTAAAGATATGTATCTTTTTATTAAATGATATTATTTTTTATAGACTTACTTTGTCTTCCCTTATTTTTCAGTTGAAGATGGCGATCTCCCGATTCCAACAGACATTTTGGCGGATTTTTCTGACCTTGAGGCTATTTTTCAAATTTTCTAGAAGATATAAATATTTTTATTAAATGATATAATTTTTGCCCTAATTTGTCTTCCTTATTAGTTAAAGATGGCGATCTCTCGGTTCCAACGGACATTTTTTGGGATTTTTCTGAGTTACGGGCTATTTTCTACATTTTCTTTAAGATATGAATCTTTATGTTATAGATATGATTTTTATAACATAATTTTGTCTTCTATTATTTTTCAGTTGAAGATGGCAATCTCCCGATTCCAACTGATATTTTTACGGATTTTTCTGAGATCAGTACTATTTTTCTACATTTTCAGAAAGTTATGGATCTTTTTATTAAATGATATAATTTTTTAGCCTAAATTTGTCATCTCTTATTTTTATTTGAAAATGGAGATCTTTCAGTTCTAACAGACATTTTTTGCGGTTTATTCTGATCTCGAGGCTATTTTCTAAATTTTCTGGAAGATATGGATCTTTTTATTAGATTATAAGATTTTTGGCCTTAGTTTGTATTCACTCATTTTTCAATTGAAGATGATGATCTCCCGGTTCTAACAGATATTTTTGTCGATTTTTCTAAGCTCGGTGCTATTTTCTACATTTTATGTAAGACATGTCTCCTTTTATTAAATGATATGATTTTTATAACCTACATTTGTCTTCTCTTAATTTTTCAGTTGAAGATGGCGGTTTACCGTTTCCAACAGATATTTTTGCTGATTTTTCTTAGAATGAGGCATTTTTTCTACATTTTCTGGAAGATATGGACCTTTCTACTAAATGATAAGATTATTTGGCCTAATTTTGTCTTTTCTTTTTTAAGTTAAAGATGGCAATCTCCCAGTTCCAACGGACATTTTGCGGGTTTTTCTGAGTTTCGAACTATTTTCTACGTTTTCTCTAAGATATGGACCTTTTTATTAAATGAATTAGTTTTACAGCCTAATTTTGTCTTCTGTATATGGCCATCACCAGGTTCAAACGACATTTTTGCGTATTTTTCTGTCCTCAGGGCTATTTTTTAAATTTTTTGGAAGGTACAAATCTTTTTATTAAAGTATATGATTTTTGGCGTAAGTTTGTCTTCTCTTATTTTTCAATTGAAGATAGCGATCTCCTAGTTCCAATAGACATTTTTGATGATTTTTCTGAGCTCGGTGCTATTTTCGATATTTTATGGAAGATATGTATCTTCCCATTAAATGGTATGATTTTTATAACCTATATTTGTCTTCCCTTTATTTTTTTCAGTTAAAGATGGTAATCTACCATTTCCAATGGACATTTTTGCTGATTTTTCTTAGTTTGGAGCAATTTTTCTATATTTTTGGAAGATATGTACCTTTTTATTAAATAATATGAGTATTTGGCCTAATTTTGTCTTCTCTTCTTTCAGTTGAAGTTGTCGATCTCCCGGTTCCAACGAACATTTAGCGGATTTTTCTGAGCTTCGGACTATTTTCTGCATTTTCTGTTTTTTAGTTGAAGCGGGACATCTCCGGATTTAAACGAACATTCTTGCTTATTTTTTTGAGTTCGGAGCTATTTTCTCCATTTTGTGGAAGATATGAATATTTTTATTAAATGATATCATTTTGGCCTAATTTTGTATTCTCTAATTTTTCAATTGAAAATGGCGTTCTCCTGGTTCCAACAGACATTTTTAGGATTTTTCTAAACTCCATACTATTCTAATTTTCTGTAAGATATGAATATTTATATTAAATGATATGCTATTTTAAGTCTAAATTTATCTTCTCTTATTTTTCAGTTGAAGATGTCGTTCTCCCGGTTCCAACGGACATCTGCTCAGAACTATTTTCAAAAGTTCATTGCAAATATGGATCTTTTTATTAAATGCTATGATTTTTGTAGACTAAGTTTGTCTTCACTTATTTTTCAGATGAAGATGGTGATCTCCGGTTCCAACAGACATTTTTGCGGATTTTTCCGACCTCGAGGCAATTTTCCAAATTTTCTGGAAGATATAAATCTTTTTATTAAGTGATTTGATTTTTGGCCTAATTTTTCTTTCTTATTTTTAGTTAAAGATGGCGATCTCTTGATTCCAACAGACATTTTTTGGGATTCTTTTGAGCTACGGGCCATTTTCTACATTTTCTTTAAGATATGAATCTTTATATTATAGATATGATTTTTATAACCTAATTTTGTCTTCTATTATTTTTCAGTTAAAGATGGCATTCTCCCGATTCCAACTGACATTTTTGCGGATTTTTTAGAACGGTGCTATTTTTCTACATTTTCAGAAAGTTATGGATCTTTTTATTAAATGATATGATTTTTTTGCCTAATTTTGTCTTCTCTTATTTTTAAGTTGAAGATGGCGATCTCCCAGTTCTAATAGAAATTTTTGCAGATTATTCTGACCTCATGGCTATTTTTGAAGATATAGATCTTTTTACGAAATTATATGATTTTTGGCCTAAGTTTGTCTTCTCTTATTTTTTTAATTGAAGAAGGTGATCTCCCAATTCCAACAGACATTTTTGCATATTTTTATAAGTTCGGTTCTATTTTCAACATTTTATGGAAGATATGGATCATTTTATTAAATGATATGATTTTTATAGCCTACGTTTCTCTTCTCTTATTTTTTCAGGTGAAGATGGCGATCTACAGGTTCTAATGCAAATTTTTGCGGATTTTTCTTAGCTTGGCGCTATTTTTCTAAGTTTTTCTGGAAAATATATATCTTTGTATTAAATATTATGAGTTTTTGGCCTGATTTTGTTTTCTCTTTTTTAAGTTGAAGATGGGAATCTCTCAGTTCCAACGGACATTTGTGCGGATTTTATTGAGCTCCGGGCTATTTTCAATATTTTATCTAATATATGGATATTTATATTAAACGATATAATTTTTTAGCCTAATTTTGGCTTCTCTTATATTTTTTAGTTGAAAATGTGGATCTCCTGGTTCCAACGGACATTTTTGCGAAATTTTCTGACCTATTAGCTATTTTCGAAATTTTCTGGAAAATATTGATCATCTTATTAAATGATAGGATTTTGGCCTAATATTGTCTTCTTTTATTTTTCACTTGAAGGTGGTGATCTCCTGGTTCGAACGGATATTTTTTGCTGATTTTTCTGAGCTCCGTGCTATTTTCTACATTTTAAGGAAGATATGTATATTTTTATTAAATGATATGATTTTTATAGTCTACATTTTTCTTCCTTTATTTTCAATTGAAGGTGGCGATCTACCGGTTCCAACAGACAATTTTGCTGATTTTTCTTAGTTTGGGGGGGCAATTTTTCTACATTTTTTGGAAGATATTGACCTTTTTATTAAATGATATTATTATTTTGCCTAATTTTGTCTTCTCTTTTTTCAGTTGAAGATGACAATCTCCCAGTTCCAACAGACAATTAAGCGGATTTTCTGAGCTCCAGGTTATTTTCTACATTTCCTGTAAGTTATGAATTGTTTAGTAAATGATATGATTTTTATAGCCTAATTTCGTCTTCTCTTATTTTTCAGGTGAATATGGTCATCTCCCGGCTCAAACGGAAATTTTTGTAGATTTTTCTGAGGTAAGGGCTATTTTTCTACATTTTATGGAGTAATTGGATCATTTTATTAAATGATATGATTTTTATGGCCCAATTATGGCTTCTCTTATTTTTTTTAGAGCTGAAGATGGTCATCTCCCGGTTCCAACAGACATTTTTGCGGATTTTTCTGAGCTCGGTCCTATTTTCTACATTTTATGGAAGACTAGTCATAACCCGTGCCCGTGGGCACGGTTCATTTAAGATTTTCCCATGCGAAATCTTTGTTCTCCGAATTTTTTTTTCAAAGCCAAAATTTAAAAGAAAAACAAATTAGTTTACAATATTTAGCGGTACAGGCGCCTTCGGCGCGGAACAACAAATTCAGAGCATGCGCCTTCGACATAGAACACCAAAATTCGATGTGGGTGCTTTCGGTGCAGAGCAACAAATTCGACGTAAAACAACAATTTCGACGCGGGTGCCTTAGGCGCGGAACAACAAATCAGCGTTAAAAATGGCGCGGGCGCCTTTAAGCGCGGAACAACAAATTCAGCGCATGCGCCTTCGACACAGAACACCAAATTCGACGTGGATACCTTCGGCGCAGAACAACAAATTCGATGTAAACAACAATTTCGGCGCGGGTGCCTTAGGCGCGGAACAACAAATCAGCGTTAAAAAATTTAGTTGGCGCCTTCGGCGATGGCTTCATATACATATAACCAGTGCCCTTGGGACACTGTTCATTTAAAAATCTTGGGCCCCTAATTTTAAACAAACATCAATAATTATTAGTTTCCTCTGAAATATCAGCAGATGATATCGAAATTTTACAGGGTTTTGCAACGCTGATCAATTAGTTGGCAGCATCTCCCGCGTTCATTCTTTCACAGCTCGCGTTCATTCCCAAGATGAGATTGTGTGTATGCACAACATTTTTTTCATAACTAATATTAAAAGGCTATCCCTAATTTCAATGCTTTTGTGTATTCCCAACAAATTTTTCTTTAACCCAAAAATTTCCCTCCAAAACTTGATGTGACATTGCCACATAGGACAAATTCAAAATCTGCCCTCAATTGAAGATATGTATCTTTTTATTAAATGATATGATTTTTGGGCTTAATTTTGTCATCTCTTATTTTTAGCTGTAGATGGTGATCTCCTGATTCCAACGGACATTTTTGCGGATTTTTCTGAACTCGAGGCTATTTTCTACATTTTCCGGATGATATGTATCTTTTTATTAAATCATTTGATTTTTTGGCCTAATTTTGTCTTCTCTTATATTTCAAGAAGATGGCAACCTCCTGGTTCCAAAGGACATTTTTGAGGATTTTTCCGAGCTCCAGTCAATTTTTCTACATTTTCTGTAAGATATGAATCTTTATATTAAATGATGTGGATTTTTAATAACCTAATTTTGTCTTCTCTTTTTTCAGTTGAAGATGGAGAACTCCCAGTTCAAACGGATATTTTGCGGATTTAACTTAGCTCAGGGCTATTTTTGTATTTTCTGGAAGAAGTGGATCTTTTTATTAAATGATTTGATTTTTGGCATAATTTTGTATTCTCTTATTCAGTTGAAGATGGTGATCTCTCTACTCAAACGGATATTTTTGTAGATTTTACTTAGCTCGGATCTATTTTCTGCTTTTTCAGGAAGATGTGGAGCTTTTTATTAAATGATATGATTTTGGCATCATTTTGTCTTCTAATATTTTTCATTTGAAGCTGGCGATCTCTCTTTTCCAATGGACATTTTTGTAGATTTTTCTGAGCTCGAATCTATTTTCTGCATTTTCTGAAAGATATGGATCTTTTTATTAAAAGATATCATTTTGCCTAATTTTGTCTTCTCTTATTTTTCAATTGAAGATGGCAATATCCAGTTCCAATGGACATTTTGTGGAGTTTTATGAGCTCGTGTTATTTTCCACATTTTATGGAAGATAAGTACCCTTTTAAAATGATATGATTTTTATAGCCAACGTTTATCTTCTCTTATTTTTTTAGTTGAAGATGAGCATCTCCGGGATCAAACAGAAATTTTTGCTGATTTTTTTGATCTTATGGCTATTTTTCTACATTTTATGGAAGAATAGACCATTTTATTAAATGATATTATTTTTGGCCTAATTTTGTCTTCTCTTTTTTCGCTGAAGATGGCAATCTCCCAGTTCTAATGGACATTTTTGTGGATCTTGACCTCGAGGCTATTTTCTACATTTTCTGGAAGATATGGATCTTTTTATTAAATCATTTGTTTTTGGCATCATTTTATCTTCTTTTATTTTTAAGGATATCCCGGTTCCAACGTACATTTTTGCGAATTTTTCTGAGCTCTAGGCTATTTTCTACATTTTATATAAGATCTGCATCTTTATAATGAATGATTTGATTTTTATAGCCTAATTTTTTCTTCTCTGACTTTTCAGCTGAAGATAGTATTCTCCCGATCTCAACGGACATTTTTGCCGATTTTTCTGAGCTCGGGTCTATTTTCTGCGTTTTTGGAAGATATGGTTTTTTTAAATGATATCATTTTGGCCTAATTTTGTCTTCTCTTATTTTTCAGTTGAAGATAGCGATCTCCCTGTTCTAATAGATATTTTTGCAGATTTTTCTGTGCTCGGAGCTATTTTCTACATATTAATGAGGATATGGATCTTTTTACTAAATGATATGATTTTGTTCTCTTAATTTTGTCTTCTCTTATTTTTCAGTTGAGAATGGCGATCACCTAGTTCCAGCAAACATTTATGCGGTTTTTTCTGAACTCGATATTGGTTTTCTACATTTTCAGGAAGTTACGAAATTTTTATTAAATGAAATTATTTTTTAGCCTCATTTTGTTTTCTCTTATTTTCCAGTTCAAAATGGCGATCTCTCAGTTCCACCGAACATTTTTCCTGATTTTTCTGAGCTTCAGGCTATTTTCGACATTTTCTGTAAGATATGAACCATTATATTAATTGATATGATTTTTGTAGCCCAATTTTTGTATTCTCATATTTTTTTCCGTTGAAAAATCGCGATCTCCCGGGTCCAACAGACATTTTTTCGGATTTTTCAGAGCGCGACTATTTTTATACATTTTTGGAAAGTTATGGATCTTTTTATTAAATGATATGATTTTTTGGCCTAATTTTGTCGTCTAATTTTTTCGTTGAAGATGGCGATCTCTCCATCCAACGGATAGTTTTAAAGATTTTTCTGAGCTCCGGGTTATTTTCTAAATTTTCTGTAAGGTATGAATCTTTATATAAAATGATATGATTTTTAACCTAATTTTGTCTTCACTTATTTTTTAGTTGAAGATGTCGATCTCCCGGTTCCAACAGATATTTTTGCGGATTATTCTGAGCACGGAACTATTTCTATAGTTCAGTGAAGATATGGATCTTTTTATTGAATGATATGGTTTTATAGACTAAGTTTGTTTCTCTGATTTTTCAGTTGAAGACGTCGATCTTCCGGTTCCAACTGACATTTTTGCAGATTTTTCTGACATCGGGCCTATTTTCAAAATTCTCTAGAAGATATGGATATTTTTATTAAATGATATGATTTGTTTGCCTAATTTTGTTTTCTCTTATTTTTCAGTCGAAGATGTCGATCTTCCGGTTCCAACAGACATTTTGGTGATTTATCTGAGCTCTGAGCCATTTTCTACATTTTAGGGAAGATATGGATCTTTTTATTAAATGATATGATTTTTATGCTAAATTTTTCATCTCTTATTTTTTAAATTGAAGATGGCGATCTCCCGATTCCAACGGACATTTTTGCGGATTTTTCGGTGATCTGTGCTATTTTTATAAATTTTTGGGAAGTTATGGATCTTTTAATTAAATGATATGATTTTTGGCCTAATTTTGTCTTTTCTTATTTTTAAATTGAAGATGGCGATCTCTCGGTTTCTAACGGACATTTTTGCAGATTATTCTAACCTCTATGCTATTTTCTAAATTTTCTTGGAAGATATGGTTCTTTTATTAAAATATATGATTTTGGCCTAAGTTTGTCTTCTCTTATTTTTTTTCCAGGTGAAGATGGCGATCTACCAGTTCCAACTGAAATTTTTGCAAACTTTTCTTTGCTTGGATTATTTTCTACATTTTTTGTAAGATATGTATTTTGTTATTAAATGATATGATTTTTTGGCCTAATTTTGTGTTCTCTTTTTTCAAGTGAAGATGGCGATCTCCTGGTTCCAACAGACATTTTATGGGTTTTTCAGAGTCCAAGTTATTTTCTATATTTTATGAAAGAGATGAATCTTTTTTATTAAAGGATATTATTGTTTGGCCTAATTTTGTCTTCTCTTATTTTTAGTTGAAGATGGCGATCTTCCAGTTCCAACAAACATTTTTACGGATTTTTCAGAGCTCAAGGCTATTTTCTATATTTTATGAAAGATATGAATCTTTTTATTAAAGGTTATGATTTTTGGCCTAATTTTGTCTTCTCTTATTTTTTTAAGTTGAAGATGGCGATCTCCCGGTTCCAACAGACATTTTTGCGGATTTATCTGAGTTTCAAGCTATTTTCTACATTTTATGGAACATTTGGCTCTTTTTATTAAATGATTTGATTTTTGTAGCCTAAGTTTGCCTTGTCTTATTTTTCAGTTAAAGATGGCGATCTCCTGGTTCCAACGGACATTTTTGCGGATTTTTCTGAGCTAGGGACTATTTTCTATATTTTATGGTAGATATGGATCTTTTTATTGAATGATGTGATTTTTATAGCATAAGTTTGTTTTCTCTTATTTTTCAGTTTATATGGCGATCTCCTGTTTCTAACAGACATTTTTGCTGATTTCTCTGACCCCGAGCTTATTTTCTATTTTTTGGAAGATATGGATTTTTTATTAAATAACATGATTTTTGGGCCTAATTTTGTATTCTCTTATTTTTTTTCGTTGAATATGACGATCTCCCGGTTCCAACGGACCTTTTTGCAAATTTTTCTTAGCTCCGGGAATTTTCTAAATTTTCTGTAAGACATAAATCTTTATATTAAATGATATAATTTTTATAGTCTAATTTTGTCTTCTCTTATTTTTTTCGGTTAAAGATGACGATCTTCGGTTCTTAGATCTTGGCTATTTTCTATATTTTTAAAATATATGGATCATGTTATTTAATGATATGATTTTTGGGCTTATTTTGTCTTCTCTTATTTTTTTTATTGAAGATGGCGATCTCCCGGTTCCAACAGATATTTTTGCGGATTTTTTTGAGCTCGGGACTATTTTCTAAATTTTATTGAAGATATGTATCTTTTATTAAATTATATGATTTTTATCACCTAATTTTGTCTTCTCTTAGTTTTTTAGTTGAAAATGTCGATTTCCTGGTTCCAACAGAAATTTTTGCAGATTTTTCTGAACTACATGATATATTCTACAATTTCTTTAAGATATGAATAATTATTTTAAATGATATGATTTTTATGGCCTAATTTTATCTTCTCTTGTTTTTTGGTTGAAGATGGCTGACTCGTCTCAAAATGTGTGAGCGCTACTCCCAAGTGTAGGAGATCGAACAAGTAATAATCCTGGTGAGTCCAGTTATCGTATCCACATGACAACTGACCTGCAAAACAACGAACTTCGGTTTGTAAAGAGTACTAAAACGATAATGAACAAGCACCTATCAGAGATATAAGTAATGGTGTCGATGGTTTAAAATAATAAAAGAGAATCATACATAATTACGGTGAATTCGATACTAGGGACTAATATGGAGAGTATGTGTTGGTAGTGATTTCGTTAGGGTATGTGCAATCAATGATTATTAATATCTTTTCTATAACTCAACGTTTCGTCCGGCTAGGGCACAAGAACGTCGGAAGGTATGGTGATAAAGAGCGTAAAATAGTGCCAAAAAGTAATCACGTATATCATCGATTTCCTGAAGAAAATACGCACAAGTGACCTCTCGGATCACGATACATCCTCTCGGATCGCATCACGAATAAGTTTTACTCAGATCATATTCGATTCAAGCTTGCCCACGTCTCCGTATAACATACCCAAACAAGATATATGTAGAAATCAATGAAATACGCAATATAACGTGAATATAGGGCGAAAAGATATTCAAGCTTGCCCGCCTGTTGTGAGACGTCGGATTAGAGCGGGAGCGGGTGGATATGCACCATGTGTCCCCTCATTTGAGTGGGCGTAGATACGTTGTATTTCATGCGTATTTATGCCGTATTTTTCCATTTAAAATGGTATTCTGCTTTCAAAAATTCATAGAAATTAGCATAGATCTCAGAAAAATACAAATAAATAGTCATTGGAATCGTTAGATCGAGATCTTCGTACTAAAAATATAAAAGGGCAGAAATACTCAGTATATTGCTGTTTTGTACATAGAATGAGAGTGTGCACTAATAATTAAGAATATTCTAAATTCAATCGTATTAGAGATCAAATACGTATCATATATGCACAATATAGGTCTAAATGAGGTGTTTAATATGCAATATTCAACCCGAATCACACCACCCAATTAGCAAATTTTCTAGTCCCTAACAAAAAGAGCGATTAGATTGGATGATTAATAAAATTGTAAATTCTATCGATCACTTATGGCATGGCTCAATAATACGGTTTCTAACATGATATTGACCATCAATATACACAATCCCTGAATAAAATCAATCACATGATATTTTCTCTAATTTTAATTTGAATAAATAACATGCGAGCATCGTTTTGCACAAGCGAAAGTATAACACGTCGTTATATTCTAGTTTTCTTATTTCCAAGGAATTGGCATCTCAAAAAGATTGTTCAAATCATGGGTATTGAAGTTGCTTAGTTTATTCACCGTTTCTTTTTTTCTTTTTTTTGACGACATAGAATAATCCATAGTAACGAGCTTTCAGTTAATGACTCCTAGGCCAGACGACCTTCGTGCATTAGGCTTAGAAAAGCCACTCGAACTTAATAACTCGAATCATCTAAGTTTTATTTTCTCCCTATTTTTTTGGATGTACTCCCTATTCATCCTTCCTTCGACGCGAATCTCCAATGCTTCTTGAGGAACGAAGACCCGGCTAATTAATGAACTCAAGGGAATGATGCATTTTTCTTTTTCTCTTTTTTTCATAAGCAACTCAACACCCATTCTTCGAGCATAAACATTAATAACAAAGACCAAATTTCTCTTCAACTTGAAGACTATTCCAATAAATCGTGTATACTTAAGCTTTTGCATCACAATAGCATGCATGAAATAAATTCAAACTATTTCGAGATATTAATCATGGCAATTGAAAGTTTTCATAAATAGCATATTAACGAGTAATTCCATGAAGGGAAAATAATTATTTCAAGCCATAAACAATTTTTAGAACACAATCAATGCAAAATCATCTACATTTGTGGTATGTGAAGGAGTTTTAAATGATGAGAATTGGTGATTTATTCTTTTCTTTTTCTTTATTTATAAAAATCCTAAGATCTCACACACTCCCCCCTAACTAAAGATGGACATTGTCCTCAATGTCGCAGAGGGTACGAGTTTATTCAAAAGCAAACATCCTAAAAAAGTATATAAAAAATTTATACTAATGCAAAGAACACACCACGGTCAAATGGTGGATCACAGATCCTTAATGCTAGA
Source organism: Scilla litardierei (assembly GCA_030789695.1). Classification (NCBI taxonomy): domain Eukaryota; kingdom Viridiplantae; phylum Streptophyta; class Magnoliopsida; order Asparagales; family Asparagaceae; genus Scilla; species Scilla litardierei. The sequence goes on from JAULAV010008753.1 coordinate 18,201, forward strand.
GGAAGTTGTTATATTTGCTCCTTGCGCTCCTCGGCGAGTATTCTTTCTCCACTCGCTTCCTTATGGTCAAGCTTCGACACAACCCAGCATATCTCCTCCATGTGTGTATATTTTTCCTGCATGAGATACGTTGTGTCAAATAAAGATGGACGAAATTGATTATCCATGAAAGCTTGCCATAATGGGTCGTCATAAATGATAAAAGGTTTTAAAGCTAATTGACGACCATCTGAATCTAAAAGATTTGGAAGTAAAATTTGAGATTCAAAACTATTGTGTATAGGTTCATGAGAACTTCCCTGAAAAGGATCGCTATTCTTGATTTGATACTCTGCTTCAAGATGAGGTGGAAGTGGCTGCTGAAACACATCTGTGGGGATGTATGGCTCGGACTCCAATGTAGTCTGTAAGATCTCTCCCTCGCTCATATCTTCCTCTTCATAGCAGTGATAACCTGTAGCAGTCCATCCAATGTACTCGTACTCCTCAGGTGAGGGAGATGATTCTGAAGGAAGACATGGTTCAGGTTCAATGATTTTACTCTCGCCATCACTTGTCTCCACTCCATCTTCATCATCGTCAAAATGGAAACGCATCGTGTCGCCCATATAGTCTACATTCACCCTATCACACATCTCCTCATGCTCATCTAAGTAGTTCTGATGCTACATCTCATATGTTTTCTATTAGTGCTTCATAGGATCGCATCGGTAATAACTCCAAGGTAACTCCTCACGCTGTCCCTGGACCTGCTGAGATGTGTCTACAAAAGGAATGCTCTTGCCATCATCCTCATATCTTGGCGATTGATTCTCAGATGGCGTAGTTCTCTCTTGCACTGCAAGGTCCTGCAAGTACCACCATGCATCATCTGTCGTATATGAAAAGAATTCTCCATTGCAGCTCTTCTGCACGAAATCCAGCGTAGGAGGGAGTAATCCTGTGTAGAAAATCTGCAGGAGATGATCATCGTAGAAGCTATGGGATGGGCACACAAGCATTACATCGTTGAACCTCCTCAAAGCCTGATGGTAGGCCTCCCCATCCGCTTGGATGAAGTTCGTAATCTGTTGCTTCATAGACTGCTGCCTCTGTGCTTGCCCCACGAAAGGAGGCAAGAATCTCTTAAGGAAGTCAGCCTGAAAGGATAACCAAGTAACTAATGAGTCATGAGGTACAGCATCAAACCAAGATATAGCATTGTCTCTTAAAGAATACGGGAAATCTTTAATACATAGTCTTTCAATGTGCTCAAGCTTTTTCCCATGAAACAATTGGTGGCATATCTTTTCAAACTCTTGCACGTATAAATATGGATTCTCCTCCTCTGTACGAAGAAAGACTAGTAGGATTCGGATCAAATAAGAAATAAAGTTTAAAAAGTATGCATCACCATCCATATATTTTTTTAAAAAAGAACAAAGATATGAAAATAAAAAGAAAAAATCCCAAGCTAGAAGGTGGAAGGGTCTTACCGAATGTTCCCCTAAATGAACTGAAATTGTAGCGTACAAGTACCGTTATCCCTGGCAACGGCACCAAAAACATGACTCGTCTCAAAATATGTGAGCGCTACTCCCAAGTGTAGGAGATCAAACAAGTAATAATCCTGGTGAGTCTAGGTATCATATCCACGGGACAACTGACCTGCAAAACCACGAACTACAATTTATAAAGAGTACTAAAACGACAATAAATAACCACTTATCAGAGATATAAGTAATGGTGTCGATGATTTAAAATAATAAAATAGAATCCTACGATAATTACGGTGAATTCGATACTAGGGTACTAATATGGAGAGTATGTGTTGGTAGTGATTTCGTTAGGGTATGTGCAATCAATGATTATTAATATCTTTTCTATAACTCAACGTTTCGTCCGGCAACGTCGAAAGGTACGACGATAAAGAGCGTAAAATAGTGCCAAAAAATAATCACGTATATCATCGATTTTCTGAAGAAAATACGCACAAGTGCCCTCTCGGGTCACGATACATCCTCTCGGATCGCATCACGAATAAGTCTTACTCAGATCATATTCGATTCAAGCTTACCCACATCTCCGTATAACATACCCAAACAAGATATAAGTAGAAATCAATGAAATACGCAATACAACGTGAATATTGGGCGAAAAGATACTGAAATCGATGATTACAACACCCTAACTATATCAACATCAACACATATAGAGATTATCCACACATGGAGAGAAAATAAACAATATTCATAGACAAATACATGCTCAAAGTCTCAAAATACGTGACAAATACTCCAAATACAAGCCAAATACGTGAAATACAAGGCTAAAGATAGGAAAAATATCACCAAATCTCTCCAAATAGACCCTAGATCTCCTTCAGATGATAGCTCATGTCTCTGTCTCCAGTGCCTCCAAATCTCACGCCAAAATACGGCTCCTAGAGACCTAAATGCGTAAGAATACCCCCAAACCCCTAAAAATACATATATATATATATAGGAGCATTGCGGGGTTGGGGGCCTTAGCAGGTTCGAAACACGCTTCATTATGTCGGCACAAATGTTAGCCGTTAGATCTGGGCGGGATTGCCTTGGACGCGCCACGTGGCATGCAGGTCGGATCGTCGCACGCAAAGCTGTGTTTCTTTGCGTTGCTGGCCGTTGGATTTTGATCCAACGGTGGTGATATCTCCGCGTTGCCGCTTCGCTCTCGACCGTGCGATGTCCGAGCAATGGCCTTGATTCTGCCACGTCGCCCGTATAACTTACTCAATTCTAATCCAAATCGGGATGTTTCTCGGTCGTTGGATGATGATCTTGCGGCTTGTAGCGTGCCGCGTCGCCCGCTTGCTATGATATTTCGGATTAGAGCGGGAGCAGGTGGATGTGCGCCATGTGTCCCCTCATTTGAGCGGGCGTATATACGCCGTATTTCATGCGTATTTCTGCCGTATTTCTCCATTTAAAATGGTATTCTACATTCAAAAATTTATAGAAATTAATTTATAGAAATTAGCACAGATCTCAGAAAAATGTAAATAGTCGTTGGAACCGTGAGATCGAGATCTTCGTATTAAAAATATAAAAAGGGCAGAAATACTCAGTATATTGCTGTTTTGTGCATAGAATGAGAGTTTTCTCTAATAATTAAGAATATTCTTAATATGATCGTATTAGAGATCAAATACGTATCATATATGCACAAAATGGGTCTAAATGAGGTGTTTAATATGCAATATTCAACACGAATCAATGGCAAACTCCCAGTTATAACAGAGATTTTTGCAGATTTATATTAGCTACGGGCTATGTTTAAACATTTTCTGTTAGATATGCATATTTATGCTAAATGATATGATTTTTATAGCCTAATTTTTCTTCTCTTGTTTTTCTGTTGAAGATGGTGATCTCCTAGTTCCAACAGACGTTTTTGCGTATTTTTCTGATATCTAGGCTGTTCTACATTTTCTAAAAGATGTGGATCATTTTATTAATGATATGATTTTTGGCCTAATTTTGTCTTCTCTTTTTTTGTTAAAGATAGCGATCTCCTGGTTCCAACAGACATTTTTGCGGATTTTTCTGAGCACAGATCGATTCTCTACATTTTACTGAAGATATGGATCTTTATATTAAATGATATAATTTTTGTAGCGTAATTTTTTCTTCGCTTATTTTTCGGTTAAGTAAGGTGATCTTCCAGTCCCAAAGGACATTTTTTGCGGATTTTTCTGAACTCAGGGTGATTTTTCCACATATTCAGGAAGATGTGGATCTTTATTAAATGATACGATTTTTGGCCTAATTTTGGCTTCATTTATTTTTTCTTTGAAGATGGTGATCTCCCGGTTCTAAAAAACATTACGGATTTTTCTGAGATCCGGGCTGTTTTCTACATTTTCTGTATGATATGAATCTTTTTATTAAATAATATGAATTTTATAGCACAAGTTTGTCTTCCCTTATTTTTATTTGAAGATGGCGATCTCCCGGCTCTAAAGGATATTTTTGTAGATTCCTATCATCTCAGGGCTATTTTGTTTTTAGTTGAAGATGGCGATCTTTCGATTCTAACGAATATTTTTGCGGATTTTTCTGAGCTCGGTGCTATTTTTCTACATTTTCTCGAAGATATGGATCTTTTATTAAATGATATGATTTACGACCTAATTTTGTCTTCTCTTATTTTTTTCGTTGAAGATGGTGGTCTCCCGGTTTCAACGGACATTTTTGCGGGATTTTCCAAGTTCCGGGCTATTTTCTACATTTTATGTAAGATATGGATCTTTATATTAAATGATATGATTTTTATGACCTAATTTTTTCTTCTCTTATTTTTCAGATGAAGATGGCGATCTCCTAGTTCCAAGGACATTTTTGCGGATTTTTCTGAGCTCTGTGCTATTTTCTTCATTTTCTGTATGATATGAATCTTTAATATTTATATTAAATGATTTGATTTTATTGGCCTAATTTTGTCTTCTCTTATTTTTCAGTTGAATATGGTGATCTCCCGTTTCCAACAGAAATTTTTGCGTATTTTTCTGAGCTCGGTGCTATTTTCTATGTTTTCTGGAAGGTAATGATCTTTATATTGATTGATATGATTTTTATTGCCTAATTTTGTCTTCTCTTTTTTTCCTGTTGATGATGGCATTTCTTTTATTAAATGATATGATTTTTTGGCCTTATTTTCTCTTCTCTTATATTTCGGCTGAAGATGGCAATCACACGGTTCCAACAGACATTTTTGCAGATTTTTCTGAGCTCCGTTCTATTTTTCACATTTTTTGGAAGATATGGATCGTTTTATTAAATGATTTTAGAGGAGAGAAAATTAGGCCAAAAAATGTCCGTTGAGACCAAGAAATCGCCATCTTCAACTGAAATATAATAGAAGTCAAAATTCGAAACCGAGAAGTCGCCATCTGCATCTAAAAAATGTCTGTTGCAACCGGAAAATCTGCATCTTTAACTGATACGATTTTTATATTTCATTTTCTGAGCTTGGTGTTATATTCTACATTTTATGAAAGATATGTATCTTTTTATTAATTGATATGATTTTTATTGCCCAAAATTTTCTTCTCTTATTTTCCAATTGAAGATGGCGATCTTTTTATTAAATGATATGATTTTTTGGCCTAATTTAATCTTCTTTTATATTCCAGTTGCAGATGGGGAACTCCCAGTTCCAACGGATATTTTTGCAGATTTTTCTAAGCTCCGGGCTATTTTCCACTTTTTGGAAGATATGTATCATTTTGTTAAATGATATGATATTTTCGCCTAATTTTGTCTTCTCTTATTTTTAAGTTGAAGATGGCGATCTCCCGGCTCCAATGGACATTTTTGCGGATTTTTCTGAACTCGGGGCTATTTTGTACACTTTTGGAAGATAAGAATCTTTATATTAAATAATGTGATTTTTATAAACTTTATTTTTTCTCTCTTATTTTTCAGTTAAAGATGGCGATCTCCTAGTTCCAACAGACATTTTTGCGGATTTTTCTGAGCTCCAGACTATTTTCTACATTTTATTAAAGATATGGATCTCTTTATTAATGACAAGATTTTTGTATCCTAATTTTGTCTTCTCATATTTTCAGTTGAATATGGCGTTCTCCCGGTTCCAACAGACATTTTTGCCGATTTTTCTTAGCTTTGGGCTTTTTTCTACATTTTTTGGAAGATATGAATCTTTTAATAAATGATATGATTTTTTGGCCTAATTTTGTCTTCTCTTTTTTCAGTTGAATATTGCGATGTCTTAGTTCCAACAGACATTTGTGCAGATTTTTCTGAGCTCGGTGCTATTTTCTACATTTTTACTAAATATGATATTTGGTCTAATTTTGTCTTCTTATATTTTTCAGTTGAAGATGGCGATCTCCAGGTTCCAACAAACATTTTTTCGTATTTTTCTGAGCTCCGAGCTATTTTCTACATTTTCGGTATGATATGAATCTTTATATTAAATGATATGCTTTTTAAAACCTAATTTTTTCTTCTCTAATTATTCAGGTGAAGATGGCGATCTCTCGATTCCAACAGATATTTTTGTTGATTTTTCTGAGCTCGGGCTATTTTCTACATTTTCAAGAAGTTACGGATTTTTTATTATATGATATTAATTTTTGATCTAATTTTTCTTATCTTATTTTTTAAGTTTAAGATGACGATCTCCATGTTTCAACGAACATTTTTGCGGATTTTTCTGAGCTACAGGCTATTTTCTACATTTTCGAAAAGTTATGGATCATTTTATTAAATAATATGATTTTTATAGCCTAATGTTGTCTTCTCTTATATTTCAGTCGATGATGGTGATCTTCCAGTTCAAACGAAAAATTTTGCGTATTTTTTGAGCTCGGTGCTATTTTCTACATTTTATGGCAGATTAGACCTTTTTATTAAATAATATGATTTTTATAGTGTAATACCATGTTTTCGTATATACGGGTATAATGTACGTATTTCTAAATATATTTGTACGTATGAAATTTTTGGGTATTTTTATAAATTTTTCCATAATTTTGTAATAACCAAATTATTTTTAAATTATTTTTTTAAACATCATGTGAATTAAATGGATGAGTATTTAGATGGTATACTTGGTATTTGGTGAGCAAGGGTATTTTAGTGGAGTGTTTCTATTTATTAGAAAATAGAAATACCGAAATTTCCTAATGGAGACACCTAGCCTAAGAGGTGTCATCACCTCTTTGATCTTCACCTAACTCTCTCCATTTGGCAAGTAAGTGGGAATTAAGGGATGACAAGGACGAGGGGATGAATAAAAGAGAAGAAATTGGGAAAAAGAAAAAGAAAAAGAAGAAGAAGAAATTCAAGTTCTCATCCCCTCTTCTCTCTCCCCTCTCCTCCCTTTGCACCTCCCACTCCACCACCATCTCCACCACCGTCTCTTTAATTCAATCCACATATTGACATCCACCTTTGGAGCTTAAGGTATGGAAGAAGAAAGCTTGAGGATTAATAGGGTCTTCAAGGAGAAGAATGGCCAAATAAATTAAGAAGGAGATATTTGAGTTAGGAGTTCTAACTTCCTAGTGAGGATGTAGTTTTAGGACCGTGGTTATATATTTTCATCATTTATTTAATTTTAAGTTGGAATTTGATGTAGAATTGTAGTTTAAGCCCCATGCTAGTAAAGTGCCATGTTATGTTAAGTTTAATAAGCATGCTTATGATGTAATGTTTTATTTAGTGGAAGTATGCATAGTTTCCAAAATATACCATGTAACATCCCATGTTAGTGTAGACCATATTGCCATTATGATTCCTTTCTTAGCTTTAAAATCATTATCATGTCAAATTATTAGGATGGCAATGGGAGTATGACTAGTAGCATCATGTTAGTCAATCAATATGCTATAATAGCTATGTTAATGATATGCTGTAAAATTTTTAGTTCTGTCTTGTAGATTCAAAAATTCATATCTGCTAGTGTAGACCTCCAAATGGGATGATTCAAGATGTTTTGGAAAGGTCACGAAATTAACTACAACTCTCTAGAAGGAAGCAGATCCTAGTTTTGACTGTAGGATGTAAACAGACGATGTTATCATGGTGTCAGTTTTAGACAGATTCTGCTACATAGTGGGAAAATTTTCATTACTCTCTCTATAGACTCCCAAATGACACTATCTTAGATATAGAAACAAAACTTAAGCATCTACAACTTTTATGTTACGCACTAATCCAGATTATGGCCTTAGATAGCTGTTTTAGACTGATATATCAGAATCCAGATTCAAAATAGAATTCTGTAGTTGTCATGTAAATGTCATGCTAAAGTTTGTGAAAATTATGGTGCTAAGAATGGTGATATTCATGCTTATGGATGTAATGTTGTTATCCATGTAGTAAATTATGTTACGAGAATAGTTCATGCTTATGGATGTAATGTTATGCTTGTCCTATGTCACACAAATGCCATGTTATGCTCTGTATTCTCATATTAGCATACTTTATGACAAGATGATTCCATACCATGATGTGTTTCATATTAAGAATAATGGAGTTATATGTTAATTGGAAACATAAGATGTTATAGTGTAAGTGAAATTTGTCATGAAAAGAATGGTAGCTTCACAGAAATTAATACCACACAAATCAAAGTGCCACATGGACCAGCGTGCCACAGAAATGCCGAAGGCCACCTCCTGAATCCATGAGGGCCACCTCCTGAATCCATGTGTGGTATGATAGACGACATGGACCTATATGCTACATAGACCAGTGTGCCACGTAAATGCCTAGGGCCACATCCTAAATCCATGGGAGTCACCTCTAGCATCCATGAGTCACATTGTAGGCACGCTGGCATAGATGGGATCCCTTATGTGTTGCATTTGTATTCATAACCATTCATATGCATCAAGTGCATATCTATGAGTGTTTGCCTTTACTTCACACTTATTTAATTCTATAACTCTTACTTTTCAATATTTGCATGTGATGTTTACTTTCCCTGCATGTTAATTCAGTAGACCTTATTTACAGTACTTGTTCCTTATGCGTAAATAGTAGACCTGTTTACAGTTAAGTGACCAGACCCCAGTTAGGAATAACAGTTCTAAAACTAGACCCTACCTAGCAATGTTAGGATTTCCTACTGGGTCATGCATTGACGTGTCCCATTTACTTTTTACAGGTTTCAGAGCAGTACATCCAGATCAGGCCTGGCTCAGGAGTTAGCTTTCAGTTCGTGGTAGAGATGGAATCCTCGGAGGGCAGCCTCTTCAGTTAGTTCTCAGTGTAGTCTAGGGAGTGAGTTTTACTGATGTGGACCTTTATGTCTTTTGTGGATTTTATGAGACTTCTTCTGTTTTTCACTTTTGTATTTGAGGATGCGATTATGTGAATAAAGAGGTACCATTGTTTTAATAATAAAGAATGTTAGACTTATATATGACTGTCTCTTATTTTCTGTGTTGGAGCATTACTTGTACTTCCCAGCATGTGCGCAGTGACCTGCATTATTCTTCTTGTAGACTCACTTCCTTCTCTTTCATTTTAACACTCGCTGCTCTAGGATTACTTGGGATGGATTCGTACTTCCCGAGTATTCTGGGGAGTATTTAGGGAGAAAGCTTGGGGATTGATAAGGTCTTCAAGGAAAAGAAGGGCCAAATAAATTAAGATGGAGATATTTGAGTTAGGAGTTCTAACTTCCTAGTTAAGATGTAGTTTTAGGACTGTGGTTATAGAGTTTCATCATCTATTTAATTTTAAGTTGGAATTTGATGTAGAATTGTAGTTTAAGCCACATGCTAGTAAAGTGCCATGTTATGTTAAGATGTAATGTTTCATTTAGTGGAAGTATGCATAGTTTGCCAAAATATACCATGTAACATCCCATGTTAGTGTAGACCATATTGCCATTATGCTTCCTTTCTTAGCTTTAAAATCATTATAATGTCAAATTATTAGGATGGCAATGGGAGTATGACTAGTAGCATCATGTTAGTCAATAAATATGCTATAATATATATGTTAATGATATGCTGTAAAATTTTCATTTCTGTCTTGTAGATTCAAAAATTCATATCTGCTAGTGTAGACATCCAAATGGGATGATTCAAGATGTCTTGGAAAGTTCATGAAGTTAACTGTAACTCTTTAAAGGAAGCGGAGCCTAGTTTTGACTGTAGGAAGGTGTAAACAGAAGACTTTACCATGGTGTCAGTTTTAGATAGATTCTGCTACATTGTGGGAAAATTTTCATAACTATCTCTACAGATCCCTAAATGACACAATTTTAGATAATCTGGAAACAAAACTTACGCATCTATAACTTTTATGTTCAGCACTAAACCATATTATGGTCTTAGATAGCTGTTTTTGATTAATATATCAGAGTCTAGATTCAAAATAAAATTCTATAGTTGTCATATAAATATCATGCTAAAGTTTGAGAAAATTATGGTGCTAAGAATGGTTATATTCATGCTTATGGATGTAATGTTGTTATTCATGTAGTAAATTATGTTATG
>JAULAV010008754.1:0-21090 GCA_030789695.1 Scilla litardierei
ATGTTGGACTTGTATATGACTGTTTCTTATTTTCTGTGTTGGAGCATTACTTGTACTTCCCTGCATGTGCGCAGTGACCTGCATTATTCTTCTTATAGACTCTCTTCTTTCTCTTTCATTTTAACACTCGCTGCTCTAGGATTACTTGGGACGGATTCGTACTTTCCGAGTATCCTGGGGAGTGGGACATTACATTTAGCAGCCCATGTAGGTCACCACACTACGGCGTGCGTAAGGTAGTGCTGGTAATGCTCCATAGAGAATAGTCGTGTCTTAAGGTGGATAGTGGCCTTAGAATCTAGACTGAGACATTATTAGTATAGAGCCATACCTATAGAAGGCTAAGCAAGAACCTGGTTCCAGGTGGATAGGTTGTCACCTATGGGTGACGTTCTATGGCGTACACTGCTGTTTACATAGGTGAGTTGGTATGTATTCATGGGTTGGTATGATTGGTCTATATGTGAGCTATATGTTGCATATGTAAGGTATATGCTATAGATATTTCTTTACGGAAGTATGTGTAGTTTTAATATATAAGCATATGTAAGCATGTTTGTATGTATACATAGATAGAGTATATTGGTACGTGTAGATGTATCGATGTGTGTGTTCGTTATGCATGTCTCTTGTTGTCATTTGTTATGACGATATATATAAACACATATGAGTGATACTTATGTTACTTGTATACTTGTATGTATGTATCTATGTATGTAAGTTACTTATGTTACTTGGTGTTTTTGCTTGTACATATGTGTACATATGTCTATGCTATGAATGTAGTAGGTGCATGTATGGCTATTGTATGAGTGTGGTATAATTGAATGTATGAAGTGATATGAATGTAGGCATGTGTATGTAAGTATGTGTTGAGGTTCCTTCATCGTTGTGTATATGAACTTGTAAGTAATATTGCTTGTGTTTGATGTGTTGGTGTATTGCGTGTATATGTCATGTATACATATGTTTCTATAACTATATGGAGTACTTGTGTGAAAATGTGGTGTATGAATACTAGAGTGTATATATATCTGCATGAGTGTTGTGTATATGCAGTGTATGTACGTATATGCTGATACATATAGCTATGTGTGGTTAGAGTACATGTAGTGTTGTTTGTATTTCGTGGGTGGGACGACCCTTAGATCCATTTTTCATTCAGTTAGACCCTTAACTTTAGAAAGTCCGAGGACAAACTATGTTTTTAATGTGGGTAGAATGTAAGACCATGTTTTCGTATATACGGGCAAAATTTACGTATTTCTAGACGAATTTGTACGAAAGAAATTTTGGGTATTATTATAAATTTTCCATAATTATCTAATGACCAAATTATTTTTAAATAATTTTTTAAACATCATTTGGATTAAATGGATGAGTATTTAGATGGTATGCTTGGTATTTGGTGAATAAGGGTATTTTAGTGGAGTATTTCTATTTATTAGAAAATAGAAATCCCTCAATTTCCTAATGGAGACACCTAGCCTAAGAGGTGTCATTACCGCTTTGATTTTCACCTAACTCTCTCCATTTGGCAAGCTAAGAGGGAATTAAGGGATGACAAGGATGAGGGGATGAATAAGAGAGAATAAATTGGGAAAAAGAAGAAGAAGAAGAAGAAGAAAAAAATTCAAGTTCTCATCCCATCTTCTCTCTCCCCTCTCCTCCCTTTGCACCTCCTACTCCACCACCATCTCCTTAATTCAACCCCCTTATTGACATCCACCATTGGAGCTTAAGGTATGTAAGAAGAAAGCTTGAGGATTGATGGGGTCTTCAAGGAGAAGAAGGGCCAAATAAATTAAGGAGATATTTGAGTTAGGAGTTCTAACTTCCTAGTTAGGATGTAGTTTTAGGATTGTGGTTATAGAGTTTCATCACCTATTTAATTTTAAGTTGGAATTTGATGTAGAATTGTAGTTTAAGCCCCATGCTAGTAAAGTGCCATGTTATGCTAAGTTTAATATGCATGCTTATGATGTAATGTTTTATTTAGTGGAAGTATGCATAGTTTGCCAAAATATACCATGTAACATCCCATGTTAGTGTAGACCATGTTGCCATTATGCTTCATTTCTTAGATTTAAAATCATGTCAAATTCTTAATTTGACATTATTACCATTCCATAATGTCAAATTATTAGGATGGCAATGGTAGTATGACTAGTAGCATCATGTTAGTCAATCAATATGATATACTAGCTATGTTAATTATATGCTGTAAAATTTTCATTTATGTCCTGTAGATTCAAAAATTCATATCTGCTAGTGTAGACCTCCAAATGGGATGATTCAAGATGTCTTGGAAAGTTCATGAAGTTAACTATAATTCTCTAGAGGCAACGAGGCCTAGTTTTGATTGTACGAAGGTGTAAACAGACGACTTTACCATGATGTCAGTTTTAGACAGATTCTGCTACATTGTGGGAAACTTTTCATAACTCTCTCTACAGACCCCTAAATGACAAAATCTTAGATAATTTGGAAACAAAACTTACGTATCTACAACTTTTATGTTCAGTACTAAACCAGATTATGGTCTTAGATAGTTGTTTTTGACTGATATATCAGAGTCTAGATTCAAAATAGAATTCTGTAGTTGTCATATAAATATCATGCTAAAGTTTGTGAAAATTATGGTGCTAAGAATGGTGATATTAATGCTTATGGATGTAATGTTTTTATCCATGTAGTAAATTATGTTATGAGAATTTTTCATGCTAATGGATGTAATGTTATGCTTGTACTATATTACACAAATGCCATGGTATGCTCATTAGTCTCATATTTGCATACTTTATGACAAGATGCTTCCATACCATGATGTGTTTCATATTAAGAATGATGGAGTTATATGTTAATTAGAAACATAAGATGTTATAGTGTAAGTGAAATTTGTCATGAAGAGAATGGTAGCTTCATAAAAAGTAACACTACATAGACCAAAGTGCCACATGGATCAGCGTGCTACAGAAATATCGGATGGCTCCTCCTGATTACATGGGGCCACCTCTTTAATCTATGTGTGGTATGATAGACGACATGGACCTACGTGCTACATAGACCAGCGTGCCACGAAAATGCCGGGGGCCACCTCTTGAATACAAAGGAGCCACCTCTAGAATTCATGAGTCACATTTTAGGCACGCTGGCATAGATGTGATCCCTTATATGTTGCATTTGCTTTCATAACCATTCATATGCATCATGTGCATATCTATGAGGGTCTGCCTTTACTTCACGATTATTTAATTCTGTAGCTCTTACTTTTCAATATTTGCATGTGATGTTGTTTACTTTCACTGCATGTTAATTCAGTAGACCTTATTTATAGTACTTGTTCCTTGCATTAATAGTAACCTGTTTACAGTTAAGTGACCAGACCCGAGTTAGGAAAATAGTTCTAAAACTAGACCCTACCTAGCGATGTTAGGATTTTCTACTAGGTCACGCGTTAACGTGTCCTATTTTCTTTTTTCAGGTTTCAGAGCAGTACAGCCAGATCAGGCCCGACTCAGGAGTTAGCTTTCAGTTCATGGTAGAGATGAAATTCTCAGAGGGCAGCCTCTTCAGTTGGTTCTCAGGGTAGTCTACGGAGTGAGTTGTACTGGTGTGGACCTTTATGTCCTTTTGAAATTTTTATGGGATTTCTTCTGTTTTTCACTTTTGTATTTGAGGATGAGATGAGGTAAATAAAGAGGTACCTTTGTTTTAATAATAAAGAATGTTGGACTTCTATAGATTGTCTCTTATTTTCTATGTTGGAGCATTACTTGTAATTCCCAGCATGTGCACAGTGACTTGCATTATTCATCTTGTAGACTCATTCTCTTTCTTTTTAACACGCACTGCTCTAGGAATACATGGGACGGATTTGTACTTTCCGGGTATCCTGTGGAGTGAAGCGTTACATATAGCCAACATTTGTATTCTCTTATTTTTTCAGTTGAAGATGACGATCTCCCGGTTTCAACAGACATTGTCGCAGGTTTTTATTAGCTGGAGACTATTTTTCTACATTTTCTGGAAGATATGTATCTTTTTATGAAATGATATGATTTTTTGGCCTAATTTTGTCTTCTCTTTTTTAATTTGAAGATGGCGATCTCCCAGTTCCAATGGACATTTGTACGAATTTTTTTGAGCTCCGGGTTATTTTCTATATTTTTTGAATAATATGAATCTTTATATTAAATGATATGAATTTTATAACCTAATGTTGTCTTCTCTTATTTTTTAAGTTGAAGACAGCGATCTCCTGGTTCCAAAGGACATTTTTGCAGATTTTTTCCAGTTTGAGTATATTTTTCTACATTTTCGAGAAGTTATGGATCTTTTTATTAAATGATATGATTTTTTTTGGCCTAATTTTTTCTTCGTTTATTTTTCAGTTGAAGATAGCGATCTCCCGTTTCTAACGAACATTTTGCGTATTATTCTAACCTTGTGACTATTTTCTAAATTTTTTGGAAGATATGGATCTTATATTAAATGCTATGATTTATGGCCAAATTTTGACTTCTCTTATTTTTAAGTTGAGATGGCGATCTCCCTTCTCCAACGGATATTTTTGCAGATTGTTATTAACTTGGTGCTATTTTCTACATTTTAAAAGCCTACATTTGTCTTCTCTTTTTCAGTTGAAGATAGCGATGTACCAGTTCCAATGGACATTTTTGCGGATTTTTTTATCTTGAGTCTATTTTTCTACTTTTTCTGAAAGATATGGATCTTTTTTTGAAATGATATAATTTTTGGCCTAATTGTGTGTTCTCTATTTTTCAATACTCCCGATTCCAATGAACATTTTTTCCGGATTTTTCTGAGCTCCGAGATATTTTCTATATTTTCTGTAAGATATGAATCTTCAAATTAAATGATATGATTTTTATAGCCCAATTTTTTCTTCTCTTATTTTTTTCTGTTGAAGATGGCGATCTCTTGGTTTCGACGAATAATTTTGCAGCTCGGTGCTATTTTCTACATTTTATGGAAGATAAAAAACTTTTTATTAAATGATATATTTTTATAGCGTACGTTTGTCTTCTCTTATTTTTTTCAGTTGAAGATGTTGATCTCTCGGTTCCAACGGAAATTTTTGCGGATTTTTCTAAGCTCTAGGCTATTTTCTACATATTCTGGAAGATATTGATCTTTATATTAAATGATATGATTTTTATGGTCTAATTTTGCCTTCTCTTATTTTTTTAGTTGATGATGACAATCTCCTGGTTCCAATGGACATTTTTGCGTATTATTCTGACCTTGGGCCTATTCTCTAAATTTTCTAGAATATATGTATCTTTTTATTAAACGATATGATTTTTGGCCTAATTTTGTCTTCTCTTATTTTTAAGTTAGAGATGTCGATCTCATAGTTCAAACGGACATTTTTGCGGATTTTCATGAACTCCGTGTTATTTTCTATATTTTATGAAAAGTAAGGATCTTTTTATTAAATGATATGATTTTTATAGCCTACATTTTGTCTTCTCTTATTTTTTTCAGTTGAATATGTCGTTCTACTCGTTCCAACAGACATTTTGCGGATTTTTTCTTAGGTTGGGACTATTTTTCTACCTTTTTGGAAGATATAAATATTTTAAGTAAATCATATGAATTTTTGGCCCAATTTTGTCTTCTCTTTTTTAAGCTGAAGATGGCGATCTCCCGATTTCAATTACATTTGTGCGGATTTTTTGTGCTCCAGCTATTTTCTAATTATCTAAGATATGGATCTATATATTAAATGATATGATTTTTATAGCATAATTTTGTCTTCTCTTATTTTTCAGTTAAAGATGGTGATCTCTCGGTTCCAACAAACATTTTTGCGGATTGTTTTTGAGCTCAGGGTTATTTTTATACATTTTTGGGAAGTTATGGATCTTTTTATTAAATACTATGATTTTTGGCCAAATTTTGTCTTCTCTTATTTTTCAACTGAAGATGGCGATCCTCAGTTCCAATGGACATTTTTTGGATTATTCTAACTCGGGTCTATTTTCTTAATTTTCTGAAAGAAATGGATCTTTTTATTGATTTTTGGTCTAATTTTGCCTTCTCTTATTTTTAATTGAAGATGACGATCGCCCGATTCCAACTTATATTTTTGCGGATTTTTCTGAGCTCGTGTTTCTACATTTTATGGAAGATATGTATCTTTTATAAAATGATCTGATTTTTATAGCCTATATTTTTCTTCTCTTATTTTTTCAGGTGAAGATGGTGATTTACCGATTCCAACAGACATTTTTGCGGACTTTTCTTTGCTTGTGACTATTTTTCTACATTTTCTGTAACATATGAATTTTTATTAGATGATATGAATTTTTGGCCTAATTTTGTCTTCTCCTTTTTCTGTTGAAGATGTCGATCTCCCGATTCCAACTGACATTTTTATTGATTTTTCATAGCTCTGGGCTATTTTCTATATTTTATGAAAGATATGAATCTTTTTATTAAAGGATATGATTTTTGGCCTAATTTTGTCTTCTCTTATTTTTCAGTTGAAGATGTCGATCTTCCAGTTCCAATGGACATTTGTGCTGATTTTTCAGTGCTTCAAGCTATTTTCTACATTTATGGAACATATGGATCTTTTTATTAAATGATATGATTTTTATAGCCTAAGTTGTCTTGTCTTATTTTTCAGTTAAAGATGGCGATCTCACAGTTCCAACGGACATTTTTGCGGATTTTTCTGAGCTGGGGGCTATTTTCTATAGTTTATGTAAGATTTGGATCATTTTATTTATTAAATGAAATGATTTTTATAGCCTAAGTTTGTCTTCTCTTACTTTTCAGATAAAGATGGTAATCTCCTGTTTCCAACAGATTTTTTGCAATTTTTTTGAGTTCGGGGCTATTTTATACTGTTAATTGAGGATATGGATCTTTTAATTAAATGATGATTTCATAGCCTAAGTTTGTCTTCTCTTATTTTTTTAGTTGAAGATGGCGATCTCCCGGTTCCAACGGACATTTTGCGGAGTTTTCTAACCTCGCACCTATTTTCTATATTTTCCAGAAGATGTGGATTTTTTATTAAATAATATGATTTTTGGGCATAATTTTGTCTCCTCTGATTTTTTCATTGAATGTAGTGATCTCCCGTTCCAACGGACCTTTTTGCAAATTTTTCTTAGCTCTAAGCAATTTTCTACATTTTCTGTAAGCTATTGATCTTTATATTAAATGATATAATTTTTATAGCCTAATTTTGGCTTCTCTTATTTTTCAGTTGAAGAAGACGATCTTCGGTTCCAATAGAAATTTTTGCGGATTTTTCTGAGATCTGGGCTATTTTCTACATTTTCTAAAAATATGGATCATTTAATTAAATCATATGATTTTTTGGCCTTATTTTGTCTTCTCTTATTTTTCTATTGAAGATGGCGATCTCCCGGTTCCAACGGACATTTCTGCGAATTTTTCTGAGCTCGGGACTACTTTTTACAGTTTATTGAAGATATGTTTCTTTTATTAAATGATATTATTTTATCGCCTAATTTTGTCTTCTCTTATTTTTTTAGTTCAAAATGTCGATCTCCCGGTTCCGACAGAAATTTTTGCGGATTTTTCTGAACTCTGGTCTATTTTCTACTTTTCTTAAGATATGAATCTTTATATTAAATGATATGATTTTTATGTTGTCTTCTCTTGTTTTTCCGTTGAAGATGGCAAACTCTCGGTTACAACAGACATTTTTGCAGATTTTTCTGAGTTACGCGCTATTTTCTACATTTTTTCTAGGATATGTATCTTTATATTTAATGATATGATTTTTGGCCTAATTTTTCCTTCATTTATTTTTTGTTGAAGAGGGCGATCTCCCGGTTCTAATGAACATTCTTACAGATTTTTCTGAGCTCTGGGCTATTTTCTATATTTTTGTATGATATGAATCTTTTAATTAAATGAAATGATTTTTATAGCCTAAGTTTGTCTTCCCTTATTTTTCAGTTGAAGATCGTGATCTCCCCGGTTCCAAAGGATACTTTTGCTGATTTTTCTGACTTCAGAATGATTTTCTACATTTTCTGGAATATTTATTTCTTTTAATTAAACGATATGATTTTTGGCCTAATTTTGTCCGCTCTTATTTTTCAGATGAAGTTGGTGATCACACGATTCCAACAGATATTTTTACGGATTTTTCTGATTTACGGGCAATTTTTTATATTTTCTATAAGGTATGTATCTTAATATTTAATGATTGGATTTTTATTGGCTAATTTTGTCTTCCTTTATTTTTCAGTTGAAGATGGTGATCTCCCGGTTACAACGGAAATTTTTGCTAATTTTTCTAAGCTCGGTGTTATTTTCTTCATTTTATTGAATTTTGGATTATTTTATCAAATGATATGCCTTTTGTAGTCTACTTTTGTTTTTCCTTATTTTTTGTTGAAGATGACGATCTTTCGATTCCTACGGAAATTTTTGCCGATTTTTCTTAGCTCGGGGCTATTTTTCTACATTTTTCAATGATATGGATCTTTTTATTAAGTGATATGAATTTTTTGCCCTAATTTTGTCTTCTCTTATTTTTTCGCTAAAATGGCGATCTCCCGTTTCAACGGACATGGTGAGGGATTTTTCTGAGCTCCGTGCTAATTTCCATATTTTCTGTAAGATATGAATCTTTATATTAAATCTTAAGAATTTTATTGCCTAATTTTGTCTTCTTTTATTTTTCAGTTGAAGATGGCGATCTTCCGGTTCCAACAGACATTTTAAGGAATTTTTCTGATCTCGGGGCTATTTTCTATATTTTATTGGAGAAATGAATCCTTTTATTAAATGATACGATTATTATAGCAGAAATTTATCTTCTCTTATTTTTTTAGTTGAAGATGGCGATCTCCCGGTTACAACAGACATTTTATGGATCTTTTTATTAAATTATATGATTTTCATAGACCAAATGTGTCTTCTCTTATTTTTTTCAGTTGAACATGGCGATCTCTCGGTTCCATCGGAAATTTTTGCAGATTTTTCTGACCGCGAGAATATTTTCTACATTTTCTGAAAGACATTGATATTTTTATTAAGTGATATGATTTTTGGCATAATTTTGTCTTCTCTTATTTTTCAGTTGAAGATAGCGATCGCGCGGTTCTAACGAACATTTTTATGCTCGGAGCTATTTTCTGCATTTTATTTTTGAAATGGATCTTTTCATTAAATGATATGATTTTTGTAGCATAAGTTTGTCTTCTCTTATTCTTTTTCAGTTGAAGATCGCGATCTCCCGGTTCTAAGGGACATTTTTGCAGAGTTTTTCTACATTTTCTGGAAGATGTGCATCTTTTGATTAAATGATAAGATTTTTTGGCCTAATTTTGTCTTCTCTTATTTTTTTTCAGTTGAAGATTGCGATCTCCCGATTCCAACGGGCATTTTTGATGATTTTCCTGAACTACGGACCATTTTGTAAATTTTTTGTAAGATAGGAATCTTAATAGTAAATGATATAATTTTTATAGCCTAATTTTGCCTTCTCTTATTTTTAAGTTGAAGATGTCGATCTCCCGGTTCCAACGCCATTTTTGTGGATTTTTCTGAGCTCGTGATTATTTTCTGCATTTTCTGAAAAATTTTTTTTATTAAATGATATGATTTTTGGTCTAATTTTGTCTTCTTTAATTTTTCTGTTGAAGTTGGCGATATCCCAATTTCAATGTACATTTTTGTGGGGTTTTTTCAGCTCTAGTCTAATTTATAAATTTTCTGGAAGATATGGATCGTTTTATTAAATGATAAGATTTTCTGGCCAAATTTTGTCTTCTCTTATTTTCATATTACAGATGGCAATCTCCTGTTCTAACAGATATTTTAGCGTATTTTCTATCTACGGGCTATTTCTGACATTTTCTGAAAAATGTGGATCTTTATTTTAAAGGATATGATTTTAAGTCCAATTTTTGTCTTCTCTTATTTTTTTAAATTGAAAATGGCGATCTCCCAGTTCCAACGGACATTTTTGCCGATTTTTCTTTGTTCCGAGAAATTTTCTACATTTTATTGAAGATATGGATCTTTATATTAAATTGTATGGTTTTTATGCCCTAATTCTGTCTTGTCTTATTTTTTTAATCGCAGATGACGATCTCCCAGTTCGAACAGACATTTTACAGATTTTTCTAAGCTCATGGCTATTTTTTACATTTTACTGAAGATATGGATATTTTTATTAAATGATATTATTTTTGTAGCCTGATTTTGTCTTCTTATTTTTCAGTTGAACATGGCGATCTCTCGGTTCCAACGGACGTTGTCGCGGATTTTTCTGAGCTCATAACTTTTTTTCTACATTTTCGGTTAGTTATGGATCTTTTTATTAAATTATATGATTTTTGACCTAATTTTGTATTCTCTTAATTTTTTATTTGAAGATGGCAAACTCCCGGTTCTAACAGACATTTTTACAGATTTTTTTGAGCTCGTGAATATTTTCTACAGTTTATTGAAAATGTGGTTCATTTTATTAAATGATATGATTTTTATAGAATAAGTTTGTCTTCTCTTATTTTTCAGTTGAAGATGGTGATATCCCGTTTCCAACGGAATTTTTTGCAGGTTTTCTGATCTCGGGGCTATTTTCTAAATTTGATGGAAAATATGTATCTTTTTAATAAATGATCTGATTTATATATCCTAAGTTTGTATTCCCATATTTTTCAGTTGAATATGGCGATCTCCTGGTTCCAAAAGACATTTTTGCAGATGTTTCTGAGGTCGGAGCTATTTTTCTGTATTTTCTGGAAGTTATGTATCTTTTTATTGAGTGATATGATTTTTGGGCTAATTTTATCTTCTCTTATTTTATTCGTTAAAGATAGCGATCTTTCGGTTCTAACAGAAATTTTTGCGGATTTTTTCTGGGCTTCGGGTAATTTTCTACATTTTCTGTAAGATACGGATCTTTGTATTAATTGCTATGATATTATTGCCTATTTTTATCTTCACTTATTTTTCAGTTGAAGATGGCGATCTCCCGGTTCTAACGGAAATTTTTGCGTATTTTTCTGAGCTCGGGGTTATTTTCTTTTTTTGGAAGATAAGGATCTTTGTATTAATTGATATGATTTTTGTTGCTTAATTTTGTATTTTATTATTTCCGAGTTCATGATCGCGATCATTTTATCAAATAACAAGATTTTTATAGCCTAATTTTGTATTCTCATATTTTTCAGTTGAAGATGGTGATCTCCAAGTTCCAACAGACTTTTTTGCGGATTTTTCTTAGCTTTGGGCTTTTTTCTACATTTTTCGAAAGATAAGAATCTTTTTATTAAGTGATATGATTTTTTGGCCTAATTTTATCTTCTCCTTTTTCAGTTGAATACTACGATCTCCCGGTTCCAATGGACATTTGTGCAGATTTTAATGAGCCCAGTGCTATTTTCTACATTTTATGGCAAATATGTATCTTTTTATCAAATGATATGATTTTTTGGCCTAATTTTGTCTTCCTTTATTTTTCAATTGAATACGACGATCTCCCAGTTCCAACGGACATTTTTCGGATTTTTCTAAGCTCCGAGCTATTTTCTATATTTTCTGTATGATATGAATCTTTAAATTAAATGAGATGATTTTTATAACCTACTTTTGTCTTCTCTTCTTATTTAGTTGAAGATGGCTATCCCCCGGTTCCAACGGGCATTTTTGCCTATTATTTCTGAGCTCGGGGCTATTCTCTACATTTTCGGGAAGTTATAGATCTTTTTATTAAATAATATCATTTTTGACCTAATTTTTTCTTCTCTTATTTTATCAGTTGAAGATGGCGATCTCACTGTTCCAATGAATTTTTTGTGGATTTTTCTGAACTCATGGCTATTTTCTACATTTTCGGAAAGTTATGTATCTTTTTATTAAATGATATGATTTTTATAGCCTAATTTTGTCTTCTCTTATTTTTAAGTGAAAGATGGCGATCTTCTAGTTCGAACGGACATGTTTACATATTTTTTTGTCCTCGATGCTATTTTCTACAGTTTATGGAAGATATAGAAATTTTTAGTAAATAATTTGATTTGTATAGCCTACATTTGTCTTCTCTTATGTTTTCAGTTGAAGATGGCAATCTCCCGATTCCAACGGACAATTTTGCAGATTTTTCTTAGCTTGAGACTATTTTTCTACATTTTCTGGAAGATATGCATCTTTTTTGAAATGATATTTTTTGCCTAATTTTGTCTTCTCTTTTTTATTGAAAATGGTGACCTCCCGGTTCCAATGGACATTTATGCGGATTTATTTTGAGCTACGAGCCAATTTTTGATATTGTTTGAATAATAAGAATTTTTATATTAAATAATATGATTTTTATAACCTAATTTTATCTGCTCTTATTTTTAAGTTGAAGATGGCTATCTCCCGATTCCAAGGGACTTTTTTGTGGATTTTTTTAGCTCGGGGCTATTTTTCTACATTTTCGAGAAGTTATGGATCTTTTAATTAAATGATTTGATTTTTTAGCCTAATTTTTTCTTCTTTTAATTTTTTGAGTTGAAGATAGCTATCGCCCGTTTCTAAATTTTGCGTATTACTCTGACTTCGAGACTATTTTCTAAATTTCCTGGAAGATATAGATATTTTTGTTAAATAATATGGTTTGTGGCCTAATTTTGTCTTCTTATATTTTTAATTGAAGATGGTTATCTCTCTGTTCCAACGGACATTTTTGCGGATTTTTATAAACTCGATGCAAATTTCTACAATTTTAAAAATGATATGATTTTTATAGACTACGTTTGTCTTCTCTTATTTTTTTTCAGTTAAAGATGGCGATCTTCCGGTTCCAATGAACATTTTTGCGGATTTTTCTTAACTTGAGGCTCTTTTCCATATTTTCTGGAAGATATGGATATTTTGATGACATGATATGATTCTTTTTCGCTTAATTATGTCTTCTCTATTTTTCTGATGAAGATGACGATCTCCCATTTCCAACGAATATTTTTGCAGATTTTTCTAACCTCTGTGATATTGTCTACATTTTCTGTAAGATATGAATTTTTATATTAAATTATATGATTTTATAGTCAAATTTTGTCTTCTCTTATTTTTCAGTTGAAGAAGGCGATCTCCCGATTTCAACCAACATTTTTTACGGATTTTTGAGCTCGGTGCTATTTTCTACATTTTATATAAGATCTAGAAATTTTTATTAAATGATATTATTATTTTTGCGTACGTTTTCCTTCACTTTTTAAGCTAAAAATGGCGATCTCTTGGTTCCAACGGAAATTTTTGCGGATTTTTCTTAGCTCTAGGCCATTTTCTATATATTATGAAATATATGGATCTTTATATTAAATGATATGATTTTTATTTTCTAATTTTTTCTTTCCATATTTTCAGTTGAAGATGACGATCTTTCGGTTCCTACATATATTTTTGCGTATTATTCTGACCTCGGGGCTATTTTCTAAATTTTCTGGAATATATGTATCTTTTATTAAATGTTAAGATATTTGGCCAAATTTTGCCTTCTCTTATTTTTCTGTTGAAGGTGACGATCTCTCGGTTTCAACGGACATTTTTACAGATTTTTATCAGCTTGGTGTTATTTTCTATATTTTATGAAAGATGAGGATATTTTTATTAATTGATATGATTTTTATACCCTTCATTTGTCTTCTCGTATTTTTCAGTTGAAGATGTCGATCTACCCATTTCAACAGACTTTTTTACGAATTTTTCTTAGCTTGGGACTATTTTTTCTGCCTTTTCTAGATGATATGGATATTTTTATTAAATGATATGATTTTTTGGCCCAACTTTGTCTTCTCTTTTTTAGTTAATGTTGGCAATCTCTCGGTTCCAATTTACATTTGTGCAGATTTTTTTGAGCTTCAGGCTATTTTCTACATTTTCTATAAGATATAGATCTTTAAATTAAATGTAATGATTTTTATAGCCTAATTTTGCCTTTGCTTATTTTTCAGTTGAAGATGGTGATCTCTCGCTTTTAACGGACATTTTTGCAGATTTTTCTGAGCCAGTGTCTTTTGTTCTACATTTTCAGGAAGTTATGAATCTTTTTATTAAATGATATATTTTTTTAGACAAATTTTGTCTTCTCTTATTTTTCAGCTGAAAATGTCGATCACCCAGTTCTAACAGACATTTTGCAGATTATTCTGACATGGGGACTATTTTCTAAATTTTCTGGAAGATATGGATGTTTTATTAAATGATTTGATTTTTGGACAATTTTTGCATTCTCTTATTTTTCAGTTGAATATGGCGATCTCCCGGTCCCAATTGATATTTTTGCAGAGTTTTTTTGAGTTTGGTGCTATTTTCTACAGTTTATGTAAGATATGTATCTTTTATTAAATTAGATGATTTTTCCAGCCTGCATTTTCCTTCTCTTTTTTCAAGTAAGGGGGTGATCTACCGGTTCCAATGGACATTTTACACACTTTTCTTAGATTGGGACTATTTTTCTACCTTTTCTGTAAGATATGTATTTTTTATGAAATGATATGATTTTTTGGCTTGATTTTGTCTTCTCTTTTTTCAATTGAAGATGGTGATCTCCCGGTTCCAATAGATATTTTTGCCGATTATCCTGACCCCGGAGCTATTTTATAAATTTTCTTGAAGATATGCATATTTTTCTTAAATGAAATGATATTTGGCCTAATTTTGTCATCGATAGCATTCTCCCAGTTTCAATGGACATTTTTTGAGGATTTTTTGACCTAGAGGTTATTTTCTTTATTTTCTGGACGATATTGATCATTTTCCTACATGATATGATTTTTTGGCCTAATTTTGTCTTTCATTTTTCTGATGAAGATGGCGATCTCTCGGTTCCAACAGATATTTTTGCAGTTTTTATTGAACTAGAGTCTATTTTCTACATATTCTCGAAGATATGGATCTTTTTATTATTTAATTTGATTTTAAGCCCAAATTTATCTTCTCTTATTTTTCCAATTAAGATGCTAATCTCCTGGTTACAACGTACATTTTTGGGTATTTTCCGAGCTCCTGGCTATTTTCTAAATTTTTTGTAAGATATTTATCTTTAAATTAAAAGATATGATTTTTATAGCCTAATTTTGTTTTCTCTTATTTTTCAGTTGAAGATGGGGATCACAATTTTGCAAATTTTACTTAGCTCGGAGCTATTTCCTTTATTTTCTGGAAGATATGCATCTTTTAGTTAAATAATATGATTTTTTGTCTAATTTTGTCTTCTCTTATTTTTTAAGTTGAAGATGACGATCTTCATGTTCCAACGGGTATTTTGGGGATTTTTCTGTGCTCAAGGCTATTTTCTATATTTTATTGAAGATTTGAATATTTTTATTAAATGATATGTTTTTAGCCTAATTTTTCCTTCTCTTACTTTGCTGTTGAAGATGGCGTTCTCCAGGTTTCAATGGATTTTTCTGCAGATTTTCTGAGCTCGGTTCTATTTTTCTACATTTTTAGGAAGTTATGGATATTTTTATTAAATGATATAATTTTTGGCCTAAATTTGTCTTATCCTATTTTGCAATTGAAGATGGCGATCTCCTAGTTCTTACAAACATTTTTGCAGATTATATTGACATTGTGGCTATTTTCTAAATTTTCTTGAAGAAATAGATTTTTTTATTAAATTATATTATTTTGGCCTAATTTTGTTGTCTACTCTTATTTTTTAGTTGAAGATGGCTATCTTCTGATTCTAACGGAAATTTTTACGGATATTTTGAAGCTCGGTGCTATTTTCTACATTTTATGGGTGATATGAATTTTTTATTTAATGGTATGACTTTTATATCCTACGTTTTGCTTCTCTTATTTTTATTCAGATGAATATTGCGATCTACCAGTTCTAGTGGACATTTTTAATGATTTTTGTTAGCTTGGGGCTATTTTTCTTCATTTATTTGGAAAATATGGATCATTTTATTAAATGATATGATTTTTTGGCTTAATGTTGTATCTTCTCTTATTTTTCAGTTGAAGATGGCATCACTACAAAGAAACTGGATGTTTTTATCGGTTCAGAATTTCGTTTTTGGCGGGTCGGAACCGCCACTAGCATTGATTCAAGCGGGTGAAGCAACCGCTAGTACGAGAGGCGTGAGTAACCATGTTTACAGCGGTTCTGAACCGCTACAAAATGAACCGCCTGAAACTTTATATAGTAGCGGTTTCGAACCGTCGCTAACAATATTTATTATAGATATTTAATTACCAAAATATAATTTTCATATAATCGTTAGTGGCGGTTGCGAACCGCCACTATCTGATATGTATTTTTTAAAAAATAAATTCCAGGTTGTTCAATCATTTATGTATCAATAGACCAACAAATTCAACATCGTCGAAATTATCATTCAATCGCTTCATGAATCATAGAACAATGGGACCCAAGATTGGCGATTCGATCAGCGAGAGGAAAATCGTCAACACCAAATTCGTTTTATGAGGAGCTGAAGTTTATACATCAAGAAAATCAAACAAATTTAGACATTAAACAAATTTAGACTTTGATCGAAAAATTGTAGAGAAATAAAGAATCGACCTTTCACCACTTGAGGAAGATACTTGACGGTGAAGATATCAACCTTTTCTGCCAGCGGCATGACGCGCTTCTTCCCCATCTCGGGCTTCCCGTAATAAAGGTGCCGAAACCCGCATGGCCAAAGAAAAACAGAGGACCGAGCCATCAAGTGTTGAAAAACCGTTGCGACGGCGGCATGAAGCCCCCTTTTTGAGAAGCTGCATGGGTGACCCCCTTTAGAAACTGGATGGAGGGGCGATGCTTGGACCAAGCACCAGTGGGGCGATGCTCCAGCGCCAGTAGTGGCGATGTGCCCTATCTGGCCTATAGAAGGGGGTAGGGACCAAATCATGCGATGGTGGGCAAGTGCAGGTGGCGAATCTCCATCTCCGATCACTAAGGTTTGAAGCCCCATGGGCTGGGCAAATCTCCATCCACGATCGATTGGTCTCGTTGAGCTTGAATGCAAAGCTCCTGCATATGCTGTAGAACACTAAACATAAACACCAAATTCAGCCATAAATCATCAGATCTGAAAGCATAGACCCATAACTAAGTTCATAATTCATTAAAAATACTAAACCCAAAAAGAATAAAAAAAACATAAACTTTAGAAGAGAAGGCTGCTTGCTTACTTGCGCATGGTTTGAAGGAAGAACGGGATCTCTGCTGCCACCCTTTGCAGCAGCAGCTTAGAGTGGAGAAGAGAATAGGAGAGAGTTAAGGGATGGAGTGACAAAAAAAGGAAGAACTTTAGCTTCTCGATTATCAGATAGAAAAGTGCCATTGTGGGGATTTTGAGGAGATGTTGCCGCTGCTTGTGTTTTCATTCACTGCCCGAGGTATTGGGACAAAAAGGAGAATGAAATTGGAGAATACAAGGGGCCCTTTCAGTAGCGATTCTAAACCGCTACACATGGTCCGAAAATAAATTTAGTAACAGTTTCGAACCGTTACTAATGTTCTGGAAGAATACTTAGTAGCGGTTTTGAACCGCTACGAACCTCTAAAAAAAAATTTTAAATTATATAATTGGACCTTTTTAGTTGCGGTTATCGACCACTACTACTGGTCCGGAAATAGATTTAGTAGCAGTTTTGAACCGCTACTAATGGTCAGAAAATAAATTTAGTAGCGGTTTCGAACCGCTACAAACCGCTAAATATTTTTTAAATAACTAAAAATTGGTTTCTTCGGTTACGAACCGCTACTACAAAAATATAACTGCCACAAACGAAAATTAATTTACGCGCCCTCTGTAATATTTTTACCGCCACTTTTTTGATATGTTATAGCGGTTCTGAACCGCTAGAAACATGTTTTTTAGTAGCGGTTCCGAACCGCTACTAAAATAACCGCTAGAAACGACCCTACCTTTTGTAGTGCATTCTCTTGGTCCAAGGAGATTTTTGCGGATTTTTTGACCTAGAGGCTATTTTTTACATTTTCTGGGAGATATTGATCTTTTATTAAATAATATGATTTTAGGCCTAATTTGATCTTCTCGTATTTTTCAGATGAAGATGGCGATCTCCCAGTTCCACGGACATTTTTGCAGATTTTTCTGAGCTCTGGGATATTTTATACAAATTCTGTAAGATATATATATATATCTTTAGATTAAATGAAATGATTTTTATAGCTTAATGTTAACTTCTCTTATTTTTTCAGTTGAAGATGGCGATCTCCCGGTTCCAACAGACATTTTTACGGATTTTTCTGAGCTCGGGGCTATATTCTACAATTTATTGAAGATATGGCTCCTTTTATTATATGATATGATTTTTGGAGCATAATTTTGTCTTCTCTTATTTTTCGCTTGAAGATGGCGATCTCCCACTTCCAACAGACATTTTTGCGGATATTTCTGAGCTTAGGCCTATTTTTCTACATTTTCAGGGAGTTATGGATCTTTTTATTAAATGATACGATTTTTTGGACTAATTTTGTCTTCTCTTTTTTGTTGAAGATAGCGATCTCTCATTTTCAACGAACATTTGTGCAGATTTTCTGAGCTTTTGGCTACTTTATAAATTTTCTGGATGATATGCATTTTTATAATAAATGATATGATTTTATAGACTAAGTTTGTCTTCTCTTATTTTTTAGTTGAAGATTGCAATTTCCCCGTTCCAATGGATAATTTTGCCTCTTTTTCTAAGCTCGCGGCTATTTTTCTACATTTTCGGGAACTTATAGATCTTTTAATTAAATGATATGATTTTTTGGCCAAATTTTGTCTTATATTAATTTTTAGTTTAAAATGGCGCTCGCCCAGTTACAATGGACATTTTTGCGTATTTTTCTGAGCTCCGGACTATATTCTAAATTTTCTATAAGATATGTTATATCAAATGATAGGATTTTTCTAGCCAAATTTGTCTTCTCTAATTTTTTTAATTGAAGATGTCGATCTCCCGGTTCCAACAGACATTTTTATGGATTTTTCTAAACTTGGATCTTTTTTCTAAAGTTTATTGAAGATATGGATATTTTTAATAAATGATATGATATTTATGGACTAGTTTGTTTACTGTTATTTTTAAGTTGAATATGGCGATGTCCCGGTTCCAACGGAAATTTTTACGAAATTTTTTGAGCACCAGCTATTTTCTGCATTTTCTGTAGGATATGGATCTTTATATTAAATGATATGAGTTTATGGCCTAATTTTGCCTTCTCTTATTTTTTAGAAGAATATAGCGATCTCCCGGTTCCAACAGACAATTTTTGCAGATTTTTCTGAGCTCTGAGCTATTTTCTATATTTTATGCAAGATTTGGATCTTTATATTAAATGATTTGATTTTTAAGGCCTAATTTTGTCTTCTCTTATTTTTCAGTTGAAGACGGCGATATCCCATTTCCAACGAATTTTTTGCTTAATTTTCTAAGTGCAGGGCTAGTTTCTATATTCTCAGGAAGATTAGTATATATGTTTATATTAATTATATGATTTTTGTTGCCTTATTTTGTCTTCTCTTATTTTTCAGTTGATGACTATCATTTTATTAAATGAGATAATTTTTTGGTCTTATTTTGTCTTCTCTTATATCTCGGTTGAAGATGGCGATATCCCGGTTCCAACGTACATTTTTTTACAGATTTTTCCGAGCTTTGTGCTAGTTTTCATATTTGCTGGAAGATAAGGATCGTTTTACTAAATGATATCAGAGAAGACAAAATTAGGCCGAAAAAATGTCCGTTGAAACCCGGGAAATTACCATCTTTAATTGAAATATAAGAGAAGACAAAATTCAGAACCGAAAAATCACAATCTTCATTTATAAAAATGTCTGTTGTAACAGGGATTTCCATCTTCAACTGATAATATTTTTACATATCATTTTTTGAGTTTGGTGTTATTTTCTATATTTTATGAAAGATATGGATCTTTTTATTAATTGATATGCTTTTTATAGTCTAAATTTGTCTTCTCTTATTTTCCAGTTGAAGATGGCGATCTTTTTATTAAATAATATGATTTTCTTGCCTAATTTTGTCTTCTCTTATTTTTCAGTTTAAGATGGCGATCTCCCGTTTCCAACGGGCATTTTTGCGGATGTTTCTGAGCTCCGGGCTACTTTCAACTTTTTTGGAAGATATGAATCATTTTATTAAATGGTATGATTTTTTGACCTCATTTTTTATTCTCTTACATTCCTGTTGAAGATGACGATCTCCTGGTTCCAACAGACATTTTTGCGTTTTTTCTGAGTTCTGGGTTATTTTCCACTTTTTCGCCAATATGTATCATATTATTAAATAATATGATATTGTGGCCTAATTTTGTCTTCTCTTATTTTTTAGTTGAAGATGGCGATCTTCCGGTTCCAACTGACATTTTTACGGATTTTTTTGAGCTCGATTTTATTTTGTACACTTTCTGGAAGATAAGAATCTTTATATTAAATGATATGATTTTTATAGCCTAATTTTGTCTTCACATATTTTTTAGTTGAAGATTGCGATCTCCCAGTTCCAACAGACATTTTGGCGGATTTTCTGAGCTCCAGGCTATTTTCTATATTTTATTAAATATATGGATCTATTTATTAAATGATAATATTTTTGTTGCTTAATTTTGTCTTCTCCTATTTTTTCGTTGAATATGGCGATCTTCCGGTTCCAACGGACATTTTTACGGAGTTTTTAAAGCTCGGGGCTATTTTCTACAATTTATTGAAGATATGGCTCTTTTATTAGATGATATGATTTTTGGAGCCTAATTTTGTCTTCTCTTATTTTTCGCTTGAAGATGGCGATCACCCGCTTCCAACGGACATTTTGCGGACATTTCTGAGCTTGGGCCTATTTTTCTACATTTTCGAGAAGTTATGGATCTTTTTATTAAATGATATATTTTTTGGCCTAATTTTATCTTCTCTTTTTTCTGTTGAAGATGGTGATCTCTCATTTCCAACGAACATTTGTGCAGATTTTGCTGAAAAATAGCCAAAGCTCAGAAAATCCGCAAAAATGTTCGTTGGAACCGGCTGATGATCGCCATCTTTCAATCGACAAATTGAAGTCACAAAATCATTATCTTTTAATTAAAGATTC
>JAULAV010008755.1:0-129790 GCA_030789695.1 Scilla litardierei
TGGACAGGTTGAAGATGAT
The DNA here is from genome assembly GCA_030789695.1 of Scilla litardierei. Lineage (NCBI taxonomy): Eukaryota > Viridiplantae > Streptophyta > Magnoliopsida > Asparagales > Asparagaceae > Scilla > Scilla litardierei. The sequence continues at coordinate 20 of JAULAV010008755.1, forward strand.
GTTGAGATTTTCTATGGCTATCAGAAGGATGTTAGTCATGTGTTATTTAAGGTTCGTTGGTGTGAGCAGGGTAAACAAAAGGACCTATTTGGCTACACGGTTGTAAATCTAAACAAGGAAATTTACAAGAATGACAAGTATATGCTTGCTACCCATGCTAAACATCGTTTTATGTAAACGATATAATGGTATACGATGCTTGGGTTGTTCTTAGAAATCCGCCAAGAGCCTATGCATACGAAGATGTTACAGATGAAGATAATGAAGAAGAAGAAGACGTAATCTTAGCCGACGAAGTTGTGGCCGAGTTTTCAACCATGGTTCTTTTTATTAAATGATATGAATTTTATAAGCTAAGTTTGTCTTCTCTTATTTTCTAGTTGAAGATGGTGATCTTTATATTGAATAATATGATTTTTTTGGCCTAATATTGTCTCTCTTATATTTCAGTTGAAGATGGCATTCTCTAGGTCCAACAGACATTTTTGGGCATTTTTCTCAGCTCCGGGTTATTTTCCACATTTTTTGGAAGATATGGATCGTTTTATTAAATGATATGATTTTTGCCTAATTTTGTCTTCTCTTATTTTTCCAGTATAAGTTGGCGATCTCCCAGTTCCAACAGATATTTTTGTGGATATTTCTGAGCTGCGGGCTATTTTTCACATTTTCTGAAATATATGGATCATCTTGTTAAATAATATCAGAGAAGACAAAATTAGGCCAAAAATGTCCGTGGGAACCGGGAAATCGTGATCTTTCGGTTCCAATGGACATTTTTGCAGATTTTTCTGAGATTGGAGTTATTTACTGCATTTTCCAGAAGATATGGATCTTTTTATTAAATGACATGATTTTTCTAGCCTAATTTTGTCTTCTCTTTTTTTCACTTGAAGATGGCGGTCTCACAGTTCCAACAGATATTTTTGCGTATTTTTCTTACTCGAGACTAGTTTCAGTATTTTCTAAAATATATCGATCATTTTATTAAATGATATGATTTTTGACAAATATTTATATTCTCATATTTTTTGTTTGATGATAGCGATCTCCCAGTTCCAACGGACATTTTTGCGGATTTTTCTGAGTCTGGGCTATTTTATGTATTATCTTGAAAATATCAACAATTTTAGTAAATGAAATGATTTTTGGCTCTTTTTTGGCCTTTTTTTAAAAAAAAGTAGTGATCTCCCGTTCCGACAGATATTTTTGCGGATTTTTCTGAGCTCGGGGGATATTTTCTACATTTTTGGAAAATAAGAATCTTTATATTAAATGATATGATTTTTATTTCCAAATTTTGTCTTCTCCAATTTTTCATTTGAACCTAGCGATATCCGGTTCCAACAGACATTTTTTTCGGATTTTCTGAGCTCGATGCTATTTTCTTTATTTTATGGAAGATATGGACGTTTTTATTAAATGATATGATTTTTATTTCATAAGTTTGTCTTCTATTATTTTTAAGTTTAAGATAGCGATCTCTCGGTTCCAACGGACATTTTTGCGGATTTTTCCGAGGTTGGTGCTATTTTTTGCATTTTTGAAAGATAAGAATCTTTTTATTAAATAATATGATTTTTATAATATTTTCTTTTATTCGTTAAATTTGGTGATCTCCCGGTCCTGATGGATATTTTTCAGATTTTTTGAGCTCGAGGATATTTTCTACATTTTATTAAAAAAAGAATCTGTATATAAAATGAAATGATATTTATTGCCAAATTTGTCTTCTCTTATTTTTCAGTTGAAAGTGGCAATCTCCTGGTTACAACAGAAATTTTTCCGAATTTTATGAGCTTGTTTCTATTTTCTTTATTTTATAGAAGATATGTGTCTTTTTATTAAATGATATGGTTTTGATAGCCTAAGTTTGTCTTCTATTATTTTTAAGTTGAAAATGACGATCCCCCGGTTCCAATAGACATTTTTGCGGATTTTTTTTGAGCTTCAAGCTATTTTCTACATTTTATGGAATATATGAATCTTTTTATTAAATGATATGATTTTTTAACCTAAGTTTGTTTTTCTTATTTTCCAGTTAAAGATGGCGATTATTATATTAAATGAAATGATTTTTTGGCTTAATTTTGTCTTCTCTTATATTTCAGTTGAAGATGGCATTCTCTCAGTGCCAAAGGAAATTTTTGCAGATTTTTTGAGCTCCGGACTATTTTCCACATTTTCTCGAAAATATGGAACGTTTACTAAATGATATAATTTTTGGCCTAATGTTTGTCTTCTCTTAATTTCCAGTTGAATTTGGCAATGTCCCGGTTCCCACAGATATTTTTGCGGATATTTCTGAGCTCTGTGTTTTTTTCATATTTTTTGGAATATATGGATCGTTTTATTAAATGATATCAGAGAATACAAAATCTACATCCTTCTATAAAAATCATATCATTTTTAAAGTTATAGAAAAGTGCACCGAGCTTATAAAAATCCGATAAAATGTTCGTTGGAACATGGACTTTACCATCTTCAACTAAAAAATAAGAGAAGACAAAATTAGGCCAAAAAATCATATCATTTAATAAAAATCTTCAAGAAAATTTAGAAAATAGTCTCGAGGTCAGAATAATACGTAAAATGTCCTTACAAATGGAAGGTTGCTATCTTCAACCTAACATATAAAAGAAGAAAAAATTCGGCCAAAAATCATATCATTTAATAAAAAGATGCGTTACTTCTCAAAAATGTAGAAAATAGCTCCAAGCTCAGAAAAATCCGCAGAAATTTCCCTTGGAACCGGGAGATCGCCATCTTCAACTAAAAAATAAGAGATGACTAAATTAGGTTACGAAAAGCACATCATTTGATATAAAGATTCATATTATACAAAAATATAGAAAATAGCCTGTAGCTCAAAATAAATCCGCAGAAATGTCCATTGGAACTGGGAGATCGTGATCTTCAAAATAAAAAAAAGAGAAAACAAAATTAGGCCAAAAAATCATAGCATTTCATAAAATATACATATCTTCTAGAAAATGTAGAAAAATAGTTTCAAGCTAAGAAAAATCTGCAAAAATGTCCGTTGGAACCGAGAGATTTCCATCTTCGACGGAAAAATAAAAGAAGACAAACTTAGGCTATAGAAATAACATTTTATTTAATAAATTTTTATATCTTCTATGAAATGTAAAAAATTGCACCGAGCTCAAAAAATATGCAAAAATGTCCATTGGAACCGGGAGATCGCCACCTTCAACTTAAAATTAAGAGAAGAAAAAATTAGGCTATATAAATCATATCATTTAATAAACAGATATATAACTTTCTGAAAATGTAGAAAATAGCGCCGAGCTCAGAAAAATCTGCAAAAATGTTCGTAGTAGCCGGGAGATCGCCATCGTCATCTAAAAAATAAGAGAAGAAAAAATTAGGTTAAAAAATCATATCATTTAATAAAAAGTTCCATAACTTCCAGAAAACGAAGAAAAATAGCCCCAAGCTCAGAAAAATCGGTAAAAATGACCGTTAGAGCCTGGGATCACCATCTCAACTGAATAAGAAGAAAAGACGATATTAGGTTATAAAAAGCATATCATTTAATTTAAAGAATCTTATCATACAGAATATGTAGAAAATAGCTCGGAGCTCAGAAAAATCCGAAAATGTCCGTTGGAATCGGGATATCGTAATATTCAACTGAAAAAAGAGAAGACAAATTTAGCACAAAAAATCATTTCATTTAATAAAAAGATTCATATCTTCAAGAAATGTAGGAAAAAGGCCCAAAGCGAAAAATCTGCAAAAATGTCCGTTGGAACTTGGAGATCGCCATTATCAAATGAAAATTTTGAGAAGACAAAATTAGGCTATAAAAATCTTGTCATTTAATAAAGAGATACATATCTTTAATCAAAAGTAGAAAATAGTCTGGGGGTCAGAAAAATCAGCAAAATGTCCGTTGGAACTGGGAGCTCGCCATCTTCAACTGGAAAATCAGAGAAGAAAAAATTAGGATATAAAAATCATATTATTTAAAATAATGATTCTTATCTTCCAGAAAGTGTAGAAAATAACACCGAGCTAAGAAAAATCTGCAAAAATGTCTAGTAGAACCAGGAGATTGCTATCTTCAACTTAAAAATAAAAGAAGACGAAATTAGGCCAAAATATCAAATCATTTAATAAAATGATACATATCTTCCAAAAATTTGGAAAATAGCCTTGAGCTCAAAAAATTCGCAAAAATGTCTATTGGAACTATGAGATCGCCATCTTTAACGAAAAAACAGAAGACGAAATTAGGCTTAAAAATAATATCATTTAATAAAACAATTTAAATATTCGATAAAATGTAGAAAATAGCCCAGACATTAGAAAAATCAGCAAAAAAGTATGTTGGAACCAGAAAATTGCCATATTGAACTGAAAAACAATAGAAGACAAACTTACGCTATAACAATCATTTCAATTAATATAATGATACTTATCTTCCATAAAATTTAGAAAACAGCCCCGAGATCAGAAAAATTCGCAAAAAATTCCGTTGGAAACGGGATATCACTATCTTCAACCGAAAAATAAGAGAAGACAAACTTAGTCTATAAGAATCATATCTTTTAATAAAATGGACAACATCTTCAATAAACTGTAGGAAATATTCCGAAGCTCAGAAAAATCTGCAAAAATGTCTGTTGGAACCGGGAGTTCGCCATCTTCAAATAAAAAATAATAGAAGAAAAATTAGGTTAAAAATTCATATCATTTAATTAAAAGATCTATAACTTCCCGAAAATATAGAAAAATAGTTCCAAGCTCAAAAAATTCCGCAAAAATTTCCATTCGGACCAGAAGATCGCTATGTTCAATAGAAAAATAAGAGAAGACAAAATTAGGCTACAAAAATCATATCATTAAATTAAAAGATCCATATCTTCAATAAAATGTAAAAAATAACCATGAGCTCAGAAAAATCTGCCACAATGTCCATTGGGAGATCGTCATCTTCAATTGAAAAATAAGAGAAGACAAAATTTGACTTGAAAAATCATATCATTTAATCTAAAGATCCATATCTTACAGAAAATGTAGAAAAGAGACCCGAGCTAAGAAAAATCCGCTAAAATGTCTGTTGGAACTGGGAGATCGCCATCTTCAACTGAAAAATAAGAGGACAAACTTAGTCTATAAAAATTATATCATTTAATTAAAAGATCCATATCTTCAATAAAATATAGAATAGCACCGAGATGAGAAAAATCCGCAAAAATGTCCGTTGGAACCGAGAGATCGCCATCTTCAATTGAAAAATAAGAGAAGACAACTTAGGCTATAAAAACCATATCATTTAGTATAAAGATTCATATCTTTAACTGAAAAATACGCAAAAAATGTCTGTTGGAACCGGTAGATCGCCATCTTCAACTTAAAAATAAAAGATGACAAAATTAGGCCAGAAAATCTTATCGATTAATAAAAATATACATATATTCCAGAAAATGTTTTAATGAGCTCCACGCTTAGAAAAATTCGCAAAAATGTCTGTTGGAATAGGTAGATGGCCATTTTCAACTAAAAATAAGAGAAGCCAAAATTAGGCCAAAAAATCATATCTTTAATAAATGATCCATATCTTTAATAAAATCTAGAAAATATCCTCGCGCTCAGAAAATCCATAAAAATTTCCGTTCAAACCGGGAGATCGATATATTAAACTTAAAAATAAGAGAAGATAAAATCAAATCATAAAAACCATTTCATGTAATAAAAACATACATATCTTCAATAAAATGAAGAAAATAGCTCTGAACACAGATAAATCCGCAAAAATGTCTGTTGGAACCAGGAGATCGCCATTTTCAACGGAAAAATAAGAGAAAACAAAATTTGGTCTTAAAATCATATCATTTAAAATAAAGATACATATTTTTTAGAAAATGTCGAAAATAGCCAATAGCTCAGAAAAATACGAAAAAATATCCGTTGGAATAGGGAGATTGCCATCTGTAATATGAAAATAAGAGAAGCCAAAATTAGGACTAAAATTCGTATCATTTAATAAAACGATCCATATCTTCCATAAAATATGGAAATTAGCATGGAGCAGAGAAAAATCCGCTAAAAATGTACATTAATCGGGAGATCGCCATCTTCAACTAAAAATAAGAGAAGACAAAATCAGGCCATAAATCAAATCATTTAATAAAAAGATCCATTTGTCAGAAAATGCCGAGAATAACCATGAGCTCAGAAAAATCTACAAAAATGTTCGTTGGAACCCGGGAGGTCTCCATCGTTAACTTAAAAATAAAAGAAGGCAACATTAGGCTATAAAAACCATATCATAAAATATAAAGATTCATATCAAACAGAAAATGTAGAAAATGTCCCAGAGTTCAAATAAACCATTAAAAAGGTCCGTTTGATTAAATGATATGAAACCGGGAGAATGTAATCTTGAACTGAAAAATAAGGGAATTCAATGTTAGAACCAGGAGATTGCGATCTTCAACTAAAAATAAGAGAAGAAAAACTTATGCTATAAAAATCATTTCATTTAATGAAAAAAATCCTTTTCTTTCATAAAATGTAGAAAATAGCTCCGAGCTCAAAAAACTGCAAAAATGTCCGTTGGAACCGGAAGATCGCCATTTTCAACTGAAAAAATATGAGAAGACAAGATTATGCCACAAAAATCATATCATTTAATAAAAAGATCTTAATCTTCAGTAAAATGTTGAAAATAGACCCGAACGAAGAAACATCCACAAAAATGTCTGTTGGTAATGGAAGATCACCATCTTTAACAGAAAAATAAGAGAAGACAAAATTAGGCCAATAATCTAAAATGATCTCTATCTTTTAAAAACAGTAGAAAATAGCTCGGATCTCAGAAAAATCTGCTAAAATTTTGATTGGAATCGAGAGATCGCTATCCTTAAATGAAATCTAAGAGAAGACAAAATTAAGCTATAAAAATTATATCATTTAATATAAAGATCAAGATCATACAGAAAATGTCGAAAATTGCCCTAAAGCTCAGAAAAATTCGCAAAAAGGTCCGTTGGAATCGGGAGATCGCCATCTTCAAGGAAGAAATACGAGAAGACAAAATTAGGCCAAAAATCATATCATTTAATAAAAAGGTCTATATCTTCCAGAAAATGAAGCAAATAAGCCATGTCTCAGAAAAATAATCAAAAATGTTCATTGGAACCGGAAGATAGCCATCTACAACGGAAAAATATAAGACTGCAGAATTGGGCCAAAAAACCTTATCATTTACTAAAAAGATCAGTATCTTCCAAAAAATTTAGAAAGATAGACCCGAGCTCAGAAAAATACGCAAAAATGTCTGTTGGTATCGGGAGATAACCATCGTCAACTGAGAGATAAGAGAAGACAAAATTGGGCTATACAAATCATATCATTTAATATAAAAATTCATATCTTACAGAAAATGTAGAAACTAGCCCTAGCTCAGAAAGGGCCGCAAAAATATCTGTTGGAACGGGGAGTTTGCCATCTTCAACGGAAAAAGTAGGAGAATACAAAATTAGGCCATAAAATCATATTATTCAATATAAAGATTAATATCTTACAGAAAACTTAGTAAATAGCCCAGAGTTCAGAAAAATCCGCAAAAATTTCTGTTGGAACAGGACATCAACATTTTCAATTAAAAAAATAAGAGAAAACAAAAATAGGCGATAAAAATCATATCATTTAATAAAAAGATACATTTTTCAATAAATTGTAGAAAATAGTCCCGAGATAAGAAAAATCCGCAAAAATATCCATTGGAACCGGGAGATCACATTCTTAAACAGAAAAATAAGAGAAGACAAGATAAGGCAAAAAAATCAGACCATTTAATAAAATGATCCATATCTTTTAGAAAACATATAAAATAGCCCTGTTCTCAGAAAAATCCCCAAAAATTTCCATTGGAAATGAAAGATCGCCATCTTCATTTGAAAAATTAGAGAAGACAAAATTAGGCTATAAAAATTACATCATTTAATATAAAGATCCATGTCTTATAGAAAATGTTGAAAATTGCCCGGAGCAAAGAAAAGTTCGTAAAAAGGTCCGTTGAAATCGGGAGATCGCCATATTCAACGAAAAAAATAAGAGAAGGAAAAATTAGGCCCAAAATGATATTATTTAATAGAAAGATCCACATCTTCTAGAAAGTATAGAAAATAGGTTCGAGGTCAGAAAAATCAGCAAAAATGTCCGTTGGAACCAGGAGTTCGCCATCTTCAACGAAAAAAATAAGAGAAGACAAACTTAGACTATAAAAATCATCATTTGCTAAAAGATCAATATCCTCAATTTATTGTATAAAATTGCCCCGAGCTAGAAAAATCCGCAAAAATATTCGTTGGAAACATGAGAACGCCATCTTCAACTTAAAAATAAGAGAAAAAAACTTAAGCTATATATATCATATCATTTAATAAAAAGATACATATCTTCCATAAAATAAAGGAAATAGCCCCCAGCTCAGAAAAATCCGCAAAAAATGTCCGGGAGATTGCCATTTTCAACTGAAAAATAAGACAAGACAAATTTAGGCTATAAAAATAATATCACTTAATAAAAAGAGCCATATGTCCCATAAAATGTAGAAAATAGCTCGAAACTCAGAAAAATCCGCAAAGCCATCCGTTGGAACCAGGAAATCGCCATTTTCAACTAAAAAAGAGAAGAAAAAAATAGGCTAAAAATCATATCCTTTAATAAAAAGATTTATATCTTTCATAAAATATAGAAAATAGCCTGGAGCTCTGAAAAATCCGTAAAAATGTCCGTTGGAACAGGGAGATCGCCATCTTCAACTAAAAAAATGAGTAGACAAAATTAGGCCAAAAATCATACCATTTAATAAAATATATATATCTTATAGAAAATGTAGAAAAATAGTCTCACGCAATGAAAGGTCCGCAAAAATGTCCGTTGGAACCGGTAAATCGCCATCTTCACTTGAAAAAATAAGAGAAGAAAATTGTATGCTATAAAAACAGTATATTTAATAAAAAGACACATATCTAACATAAAATGTAGAAAATAGTACCTATCTCAGAAACATCAGGAAAAATATCAGTTGGAATCGCCATCATCAACTGAAAATTAAGACATGACAAAATTAGGCCAAATATCAAATCATTTAATAAAAAGATCTATATCTTCTAGAAAATTTAGAAAATAGCCAAAAGGTCAGAATAATCCGCAAAAATGACTGTTGGAACTTGGAGATCGCCATCTTCAGCTGAAAAATAAGAGAAGGCAAAATTTGGCCAAAAATCATATCATTTAATAAAAAGAACCATAACTTTCCAAAAATATAGAAAAATAGCCCCGAGCTCAGAAAAATCCACAAAAATGTCATTTGGAACCAAAAAATCGCTATCTTCAGCTGAAAATTAAGTTATAAAAATCATATCATTTAATATAAATATCCATTTCTTATCAATAATGTAGAAAATAGCCCGGAGCTCAAAATAATCTGCAAAAATGTAAATTGAAACCGATGGATCGCCACGTCAATTTAAAAAAGAGAAGACAAAATTGGGCCAAAAAACCATATCATTTAATAAAAATATCTATATCTTCTAGAAAAGGTAGAAAAATAGTTCTAAGCTAAGAAAAATCATCAAAATGTCTGTTGGAACTGGTAGATCGCCAACTTCAACTGAAAAAATAAGGGAAGACAAATGTAGGCTTTAAAAATCATATCATTTAATAAAAATCGTTATCTTTTATGAAATATAAAAATTAGCGCCGAACTCATAAAAATCCGCAAAAATATCCGTTGAAACTGGGAGATCGCCTTCTTCAGCTGAAAAATAAGAGGAGACAAAATTAGGCAAAAATCATTTCATTTAATAAAAGAACACATATTCAAGAAAAATTAGAAAATAGCCTCGAAGACAGAATAATACGCAAAAATGTCTGTTGGAACCGGAGATCGCCATCTTCAACTTAAAAATAAGAGAAGATAAAATTAGACCATAAAATCATATCATTTAAAATAAAGATCCATATATTCTAGAATATGTAGAAAATATCATGGAGCTCAGAAAAAATCCGCGAAAATTTCCGTTGGAACTGGGAGTTCGCCATCTTCAACTGAAAAATAAAAGAAGACAAAATTAGACCATAAATATCTTATCATTTAATATAAAGATCCATATCTTCTAGAATATGTAGAAAATAGCCTGGAGCTCAGAAAAACCCGCAAAATTTCTGTTGGAACCGAGAGATCACCATCTTCAAATGAAAAAAATAAGAGATGACAACGTAGGCTATAAAAATATATCATTTAATAGAAATTTCTATATCTTCCATAAAACGCAGAAAATAGCACCAAGCTCGGAAAAATCTGTAAAAGTTTCCGTTGGAACTGGGAGATCGTCATCTTCAACTGAAAAATAAGAGAAGACAAAATTAGGCAATAAAAATCAAATCTATTAATATAAAGATTCATATCTTACAAGAAAAGTAGAAAATATTCCTGAGCTCAGAAAAATTTTCAAAAATGTTCGTTGGAACCAGGAGATCGTCAACTTCATCTGAAAAATAGATATGAAAACATAAGGCCAAAAATCATATATTTTCATTAAAGATCCATTTCTTTTAGAAAATGTAGAAAAATAGACCCAAGGTAAGAAAAATCCGCAAAAATGTCAAGTGGACCCGGAAGATCGCCATCTTCGACTGAAAAAATAAGAGAAGACAAACGTTGGTTTTAAAAATAATATCATTTATAAACATATAGAAAATATCACGGAGCTTATAAAAATCCGCAAAAATATCCGTTAGAACATGGAGATCGCCATCTTCAACTGAAAAATAAGACACGACAAAATTAGGCCAAAAATCATTTCATTTAATAAAATGATCCATATCTTCTAGAAAATTTGGAAAATAGTCTAGAGCTCAGAATAATACGTAAAATGTCCATTAGAAACGGGAGATCGCTATCTTAAACTAAAAGATAAAAAAGACAAAATTCGGCCAAAAAATCATATCATTTAATAACAAGATATTACTTCTCGAAAATGCTGAAAATAGCCACGTGGTCAGAAAATCCGTAATAATGTCCCTTGGAACTGGGAGATCGACATCTTCAACTAAAAAAATAAGAGATTAAAAAATTAGGTTATAAAAATCTTATCATTTAATATCAAGATTCATATTATAGAAAAATATAGAAAATTGCCCGAAGTTCAAAAAAATCCGCACAAATGCCCATTGGAACCTGGAGATCGCCATCTTCAAATTTAAAAAGGGAAGGCAAAATTAGGCCAAAAATCATATCATTTCATAAAAAGATACATATCTTCCAGAAAATATAGAAAAATAGTCTCAATCTAAGAAAAATCTGAAAAATGTCCGTTGCAATTGGAAACCGCCATCTTCAACTAAAAAAAATAAGAGAATACAATAGTAGGGTATAAAAATCATATTATATAATAAAAAGTTCTATATCATCCATAATATATAGAAAATAGCACCGAGCTTCAAAAAATATGCAAAAATGTCCGTTGGAACCGGGAGATCGCAATCTTCCCTGAAAAATAAGAGAAGACAAAATTAAGCTATAAAAAAATCATATTATTTGATAAATGTTATGAATCAACTACTGGGGGAGGAACCCCCAGCCCTTTATTTAAAGGCAGAATAGGAGAGTAGAAAGATATGATACATAGATATGGGCGTATCTCTAAGATACCCGCAATCCTAACCGACTCTGATATTTCCATTCACAACACTCCTCCTTATTTAGCCATAGGTGTGGACTCCGCTCAAGAATACTTCGGGATTCTGAGGAGTCTCACATGGGTGGATACTTCAGGATCCTGAGTTGGTGAGGTTTGCCTCGTTAAAACCAACCTGTGGGAGAAACCATAGTTAAGGAAAAAGAGTTCAAACGCTCTTTAACTCCCCCTGATTTGTACAAGTGACTCTGCTCATGAATACTTCTGGATTCTGAGCGTCACAGAGGGGTGGATACTTCAGGATCCATAGTTGATTTGATTTGCCTTGTTAAAACCTTTGGCTATGGAAAACCCCGTGGGAAAAACCATAGCTAAGGGAAAAGAGTACAAATTCCCTCAACTCCCCCTGATCTATAAAAGCTCTTAGACTTTCAGATCTCTTAGGCTTATCTCATCACTCCTATTTACAACATTCCGAAAATATACACAAATTACAAACATTCTCACCATTGAGCAGCTGCTGAATCCAGAAACGCTGGAGAGTTGTGCTAAATTTCGTCGCCTCTGATGTGGTCTTCAGACTATGAGGTCAGCTCCACAATACCAGCCTCTATCATGATCGTCACTGGGATGTGATGTACCACCAGGCGTCCTCAAATACACCATTGGTGTGATTCTGTAATGGTGAGGATCTCGGAATGATAGGATGATGTTGCCTTCATAAGTTGCTTTGCAGATCTGCAGTAGATGGCCATCCCACTGTGGGTACCCGTTCTGTGATTTCTCAGTATAGGGGTCGAACCTGTAACCTGCATTTGCTTAAAAATGGAGGATGATACTATATATTGTAAGTCCAAATATTTCCACCCTTGGAGGAAGCGCAGAAGGCTTAACTCCGGTCTAATGGCCCTTTTAGGTGCTAACTATCTCTGGCTAACGAGTTTACTGCAACTGCTATATCGAGACGAGTGCAGTTAGCCAGGAGTTCCTGATTGCACTTAGATAAAGGACTTTAGGACCAGTTATATCCTCCCCCTCTTCCATCGATCGGAAGGGTTCTTTTTGTACATCCATTAAGTATACTCCCATAGGTGTACTTTCGATGACAATGGTCCTTTTTTAATTTCTCCAACGCACTTCTGGGCGTATGTAACAGGATTCTATGAGCCATGAATTTATATTTGCCTAGGTCTTTCATTTTATTTTTAATAGTTAGGCTTGAACAGATGTTTCGGTTTTCTCTTCAGGAGATCCGATGAGATTTTAGTTGTTTACAACTATGATCTCTAATCATGTTCTTTGCTTAGATGCAAAGACAACCCTAGTAGGAATCATTGATTTGTCAAATGGTTCTCTTGGTTCTACATTATTTATTATACTTATTGTTTTTCTTCAATAGAATAGATGTCTCGAAGTCTATTCGGGCATTTAAGGAAATGTGGAATTTATCTTTACCAAGATATCCACAAAGATATGCCGTCACAACAACCAATAACAGCATATCCAAAATTTCCTTTGCCAAATCGTAAGGTATTCACTTTTGATAACTTAGGGAGACTGATGCATCATTAATGAGTCATGCTCATTTTAATTTGTTCGATCCCTAGTTTCAGCAAAATTTTCCCTTGAGCTATATGATGTACCTTATAGCATACGATTTTATATTTATTTTTTCTTATGTGTGCAATACTTATTTCACCCACAGGTTTGAAACCTTTTGGTGTCTGGACTTCAGGTCCGAACATTTCACGTTTCATTAGTGAGTCCAGCTCATCTTTTATTGCCTCGTTCCACATTTGGCCAATCTCTATGTTTGCATACTAGCAACGAAGTATGGAACGATAATTTAAAAACATCATCGCTTTTGCGATGTATATGGCAATATGATACGTGAATACATTGTCGATAATTATGTTCTTTCTGTCCAACACCTCCCCAGTACGTACAACATTTACTTTCAATTTCAGTTTTTCACGGCAGTTCCTCTGCAGCGGATTCCGGGAAGGGTGAGGGTGTGGACATGAGCTCATTGTCCTGTAGTAATATTGTCTTAAGGTCTCCAGGTATTTTTCTTCTTTTCTTTTTTTCTTTAAATTTTCTGTCCTTGGAGCCTAGTGGGCTGCCTCTTTTTCGTTGAGGATTAGCCACTTCTGCTGCTGGTGGATTGCATCCATTCTCGGGGATGTCAATCCTAGCTGGAGTTTTTGCAGCAGGGATGTGTGATCTGACAATCTTCTGGTTGTCAGTGAATGAGTCCGGTAACATGTGAACCTTGTTCTATATGTGGAGGATCTTTAGGATCTCATCTTCACATTCTTTTGTTACCGGATCATGGTGGGTCAAACTTTTTGTATTCCACGTTATAATTTGCTTCGCGCCAAATTTTCTAGTATCTGGGCCTATTTTGGGGAAACTCGTCTCATCGAAATCACAGCCTTCAAGATGTGCCTTAAAAACGTCCCCCGTTTAGAGTTCTAGGTATCTTATAATTGAGGGTGAGTCAAACCCTACATAGATACTTAGGCGACTTTGAGGACCCATTTTTGTCCTCTGTGGTGGTGCGATGGGGATTTGAACTGCACGACCGAAGATTCTCAGATGAGAAATGTTCGGTGGCATTCCATATGCACGTTGCATTGGAGACTCTGACTTCCAGAAGGTTTTATTTTCATTTACGATGCAGCATGCAGAATTTGTATGTCCCCATGCATCCATAGGCAATCGAGATTTAATGGGCGTTCAATCCATTGGAGTCTACTTATCAGTGACTCTGCCGACCCATTTTGGGTATGAACATGTGGCACGGTATGTTCATTTTTTATTCCCGTTGCTTGGCAGTACTCTTGAAATGACCGGGACGTATATTCCCCAACATTTACCAGACTTATTTTCTTAATTTGATTGTCTGGAAAATGTGCCCGCAACATTTTTATTTTTGTGCCATTAGCTTTGGAAAAGCTAAGTTACGGGTCTGTAGTAGACACACATATGAATATTCTGAGGATGCATTTATCAGTACAATGCAGTACCGAAATAGCCCACTAGGGGGTGGAATTTTTCCACATATATCTCCTTATTTTTCTTTCGAGGAAGCGTGGAGATTCTTTTGTCAGATTTTAATAGAGATGGCCTTGTAATTTGTTTTTTCCTTTTAAGGGATGCGAGGGGATTCTCTCTTCTGAAGAATTTTCTGGTTCTTCAAGTCATACCCATATGATAAGATGCAGTGCATCATTACTGATCCAGGGTGGCCAAGTCTATCATGCCAGAGTAAAAACTTGGCTGATGTCGAGCACTTCAGGTGATCCGTTTAAATCCGCTTCCTCTTTCCGAATCTTTGTATGGTAGATGCCTGTAAGGCTCTCAAAACGTTCAAGTATGAATTTTACTCCTTTTTCTTGAGACGTTACATACAGTAATTTGTTTTTCATTTACATTTTCTGTTTCCAAATAGAATCCCTTGAAACGAATGTCATTAAAACTTAGAAAGGTTTTTTTGGAATTCGGAGAGAATATTGCATCTTTTATTTTTGTTTTGTGTAATTTTGGGGGCAACAATGTTGCTTTCCCAAGATCTTCAATATGGACCTTGCGTTGGGCTTTGTTTTGAAAGATCGTATGTGTTTATTGTCTACTAATCAGTCATGAGAGCAGTTTATCTGTTAAAAGATGAATCATATAGGCACATGCATTTTCAGATAAATATTTTCATTCAAAATCAAATTACATAATATGAAAGCTCTCATAACGTGAAATGTTCTAAACAGTTGGCTAAGATAAAAATGGAAATCTAATCAAGCAGGTCATCATGTTTGAAGTCGTCAGCTGTAAACTTGATTGGAGCATCAGAGGTCATCAGGTTTGTTTCAGCTTTATTTTTCATGTTCTTTTTATACAAATGCAGGAGATGCTGTGGAGTTCGGCACACTCTGGACCAGTGGCCTTTCATGCCACAGCTACAGCACTGGTCTTCCCATTCCCTCTTGGGTGGGGGTGCATCATCTCTATTTTTGTCATTTCTGCGCCATGTGAACTTCCGCTTATTTTCATTTCTTCGTTGCTGGACTTGGACCAAAATTTAGAAAAATAAAAGAAGAAAAAATTAGGCTATAATAATCTTATCATAATAAAAATATTCATAACTTTCCCAAAATTTAGAAAATAGCCCGGAGCTCAAAAAAATCTGCAAAAATATTCGTTGAAACTGTTAGATCGCCATCTTCAAATGAAAAAAATAAGTGAAAAAAATTTGGTCAAAAAATCATAGTATGTAATGAAAAGATCCATAACTTCCCGAAAATGTAGAAAAATAGCCCCGAGCACAGAAAAATCGACAAAAATGTCCGTTGGAACGGGGAGATCGCCATCTTCAATTGAATAATAAGAGAAGATCGCATTGAATGGTAAAACAATACGAATCCACACGGGTTCAATACACAAGCAATTGCCACGGTCAACGATTTCTGGGACTCGCACGGATTTCGCCGGTGTTGTGGAAAAATAAGAGGCCAAATGAGGAGCGTCCGCGGTTTCTATGTGAAGAGGAGGTAGTTTCCATGATTTTCCATGATATTTCGATAGCTGGGGCTGCAAGAAATAGTAAAATGCTTCAACCATGCTATTTGTGGCAACCGTGGGGTTATCCCAATCGAAATCTAATGGGAAATCAAGGAAACTACCTCTTATTCATATAGAAACCACATACGCTCCTCAGTTGATCTCTTTTTCCCCACGTCTACGAAATCCGTGCGAGTCCCAGAAATTGTTGACCATGGCAATGGATTTTGTATTGAATCGTGAGTGAATTCTTATAGTTTTCCTATGAAAATCGATAGTGATGCACGATCGATGTCGTAAGAGCCAAGATTTCGGTCGTTTGATGCCCGAAATGGCCGATTGCCAGGCTACCAGAAATAGTAAAATGCTTCAACCGAGCTATTCACAGTAACCGTGGGGGTTATCCCAACTGAAATCTCATAGAATTCATGGAAATTACCTCCTCTTAACATAGAAACTACGAATGCTCCTCATTTGGCACCATATTTACGCAAACTGCCTACGAAATCCGTGCGATTTCCAGAACAGTGGCAATTGCTTGTGTATTGAATCCGTGAGTGGATTCTTATTGTTTTCACAAGGAAAGCAAATGTGACGCACTAACGATCTCGTAGGAGTCAAGATTTTGGTCGTTTGATGCTCGTATTGGTCGATATCTTGGGCTGCCAGAAACAATAAATATGCTTCAACCTGCTATTCACAATAACCGTGGGTTTGTCCCAATCGAACTCTCATGGGAAGAAATGGAAGTTACTACTCTTCACACAAAAACTTTGGACTCTCCTTATTGAACCTCTTATTTATCCACAACGCCTGCAAAATCCATGCAAGTCCCAGAAATCTTTAACCGTGGCAATTGCTTATGTATAGAACCCGTGAGGGGATTCTTATTGTTTTCACATGCAAAGCGATGATAATGCACTATCGATGTCGTAGGAGCCAAGATTTTGGTCATTTGATGCCTGGATTGGGAGATAGTTGAAGCTGCCAGAAATAGTAAAATACTTCTACCTCGATATTTGCATCAACAGTGGAGTTATCCTAATCGAAATATCACGAGAAATCATGGAAACTGCCTACTTTTCACATAGAAACCACTGACACGTCTCATTTGGCCTCTTATTCCCTCCCATAACGTTTACGAAATTCGTACGAGTCCCAGAAATTGTTAACCATTGCAATTGCATGTGTATTGATCCCGGAGTGAATTATTATAGTTTTTCCATGGAAATCGATGGTCATGCACTATCGATGTCGTAGGAGGCAAGATTTTGATCGTTTGATGCCCAGGTTGGTCGATAGATTGGGGTATCAAAAATAATAAAATGCGTCAACCCCGCTATTTGCAACTACCGTGGGGTTATCCTAATTGAAATCTCATGGGAAGTCATGAAAACTTCATCATCTTCACATAGAAACTCAGAACACTCCTCATTTGACCTCTTCTTTACCCACAACACCTGTGAAGGGAGACTCAAAAATCATTAACCGTGGTAATTGATTGTGTAACAGATTTCGTCAGCGTTGTGGGGAATAAGAGGCCAAATGAGGAGTGTCGGAGGTTTCTATATTAAGAGGAGGTAGTTACCATGACTTCCCATAAGATTTCGAGTGGGATAACTGCATGGTTGCGATGAATAGCGGGGTTGAAGAATTTTACTATTTCTGGCAGCCCCAGCTATCGACAATCATGTCATCAAACGACAGAAATCTTGGCTCATACGACATCGATAGTACATCTCCATCGCTTTCCATGAGAAAACAATAAGAATCTACTCACGGGTTCAATACACAAGCAATTGCCACAGTCAATGATTTTTGGGACTCGCACGGAATTAGCATGTTTTGTAGGTAAGTAAGAGGTCAAATGAGGGGCGGGGTTTCTATCTGAAGAGGAGTTAGTTTCCATGACTTCCATGGAGATTTCGATTGGGAAAACCCCATGGTTGCTGCGAATAGCAGGGTTGAAGCAATTGATTATTTCTGGCAGCCCAAGTTATCAGCCAATCCGGGTATCAAACGCCGAAATCTTGGCTCCTACGACATCGGTAGTGCATAACTATCGTTTTCCATGGGAAAACAATAAAAATCCACTCACGGATTCAATACATAAGAAATTGCAATGGCTAACGATTTCTGGGTCTTACAAGGATTTTGCCAGCATTATGGGGGAATAAGAGGCCAAATGAGGAGCATCTGCGGTTTCTATGTGAAGAGGATGTAGCTTCCATGATATCCCAAGATATTTCGATAACTGAGGTTGCCAGAAATAGTAAAATTATTTAACCTCACAATTTGCAGTAACCATGGGGTTATCACAATTGAAATCTAATAGGAAATCGTGGAAACCACGACCTCTTCGCATAGCAATCACAAACGCTCCACATTTTGCCTCGTTTTTCCCACAGCGTCTATAAAATTCGTGTGAGTCCCAAAAATAGTTAACTGTGGCAATGGCTTGTGTATTGATCCCGTGAGTGAATTCTTACAGTTTTCCTATGTAAATTGGTGGTGATACACGGTCGATGTCGTAGGAGCCAAGTTTCGATCGTTTGATATCCGGATTGGCCGATAGCTTGGGCTGTCAGAAATAGTAAAATGCTTCAACACTGCTATTCGCAGCAACCGTATGCTTATACCAATCTAAATCTCATGGGAAGTCTGAGAAACAACCTCCTCTTCACGTATAAACCACGACGCTCCTCATTTGGCCTCTTATTTACCCACAATGCCTGCGAAATCTGTGCGAGTCCCAGAAGTCGTTAACCATGGCAATTGCTTTAGTATCGAACCCGTGAGTGAATTCTTATAATTTTCCCATGGAAAGCAATGGTGCTGCACTATCGATGTCATAGGAGACAAGATTTCAGTCGTTTGATGCTCAGATTGGCCGATAGCTTGGGTTGGCAGAAATAGTAAAATGCTACAACCCCGCTATTCGCAACAACCGTGGTGTTATTGTTGGATACAACGATCGTTGATTTATTATTTGATGATAACAAACCTTCGTGAATATTTTTGATGTGTTTGTTAAGCGTTTTCATGTGGAAATAAACATGGAGCAATCAATGGCAATGATGTGATTATTCATCAATGGCAATCTGGCAAATTTGGAGTAAGGGCAATGATGTAAATTCAAGCAAAAGCTTGAGAGATGGCAATCTCATAAACTGCAAGAATTGGACTTGGTCAACATGATGTAGAGTGATAAGAAATTAAATTCAAAAAGAGATCAAAATCAAGTCCAAATCAATTTGGATTAAGGGGATTTGACTTGGTCAAATTTGATTGAATTTGGATTCAAATTAGATCTCATTTGGATACAAAAGGAGTTCTATTTTGAATAGGATATTGACCAAGTTCATTGGGCCAAAGAGATGAGATGAGAGCAAATCAATTTGGAGATATCAAATCAGTTTCAAGGAGTTTTGATTCAATCCAATTACTTGGGTCCAAGCACTATAACTACAATACCTATTTCTACAAGGAACACCCTTAGGAGAGAGAACAAGCAAACAAGGCCGGCCCTAGACTTATTTTCATTCATCTTGGGCAAATCTAGACTTATTTTCATTCATCTTGGGCAAATTTTTCTCCTCCAAACTTCAAAGAGATCATCAAATTCGCAGGAAGAAGAAGGAGCTCGACAGACGATGCTGAAAAGTGCATAACTTTCTCCACATAGCTCGGATTGACGAACCGTTTGTGCTTGGACGATCACAATCAATGCTCTATGCTATGGTGATATTGTTCTGATCTTAATCTTTGTATTAATTCAGTGTATTTTACTTTAGCGTGAGTTTTATTCTAAATAGCTTCATAGTCTACATCATCTCAAAACCTCTTCATCTCAAAGCTTCATCAAACCAAAGCTTACATTGAATCAAGCCAAAGCACAAGCAACTACTTCTCCATCATGCAAGGTTTGATTAAGATATTGCCAAAGCTATCAATTTCAAAAGCACCAAAGATTATCAAGTCCAAGTTCCAAGCGTCAACCTTCAAAATCTGCAAGTCACTGACAGATATCATCAAAAAATCTATCCTTTATTATTAGTTAGTCGAAGAAGACAAGCTCACGATTCCAACGAGTATTTATTCGGATTTTCTGAGCTCACGGTGCTTTACAGCAATTTCTAGAAGATGATGTATCAGATTACTTTAGGCACAGACTACTGCCGATTCTGCAGAACAGAGAATTGATTTACACACAGACTATATTCCAGATTTGCGAAGCGGACTTTGGAGGGCTGTATCTTTTGATCCAGAGATCAGATTCACACACCATTTGTGCCAAAACAAAGCTGACAACGAGCTTATCGACAAGGATACATATCTTTCATAAAATGTAGAAAATAGCACCGAGCTCAAAAAATCTGCAAAAATGTCAGTTGGGACTGGGGGATCACCATCTTCAACTGAAAAATAAGAGATGTCAAAATTAGCCCATAAAAATGATATCATTTAATATAAAGATATATATCTAACAGAAAATGTAGAAAATAGCACAGAGCTCAGAAAAATTCGCAAAATGTTCGTTGGAACATGGAGAACTCCATCTTCAACGAAAAAAATAAGAGATGACAAAATTAGGCCAAAAAATCATATCAGTTAATAAAAACATACATATCTTCCAGAAAATGTAGAAAATTCCTTCGCAGAATCAGTCTATCCGAACCGAAGACATAGCATTGAGCTCAGAAGAATCCACAGAAATGCCCGTTTGAATCGGGATATCTCCATCTTCAACTAAAAAAAATAAGAGAAGACAAAATTAGGCTAAAAAGCATATCATTTAATAAAAAGGTTCATATCTTATAGAAAATGTAGAAAATACCATCGATCTCAGAAAAATCCGCACAAATATTCGTTGGAACATGAACATCGCCATCTTCAACTGAAAAATAAGAGAAGATAAAATTAGGATATAAAAATCATATCATTTAATATAAAGATTCATTTCTTACAAAAATGAAGAATATAGCCCGGAGCTCAGAAATATCCGCAAAAATATCCTTTGTTACCATGAGATCGCCATCATAAACGAAATAAAATAAGAAAAGAAAAAATTAGGCCAAAAATCATATCCTTTAATAAAAAGATGCATATCTTCAAGAAAATGTGGAAAAACAGTCCTGAGCTTAGAAAAATCTGCAAAAAATGTCAGTTGAAAGCAGGAGATTGATATCTTCAACTTAAAAATAATAGAAGACAAATTTAAGCTATAAAATCATATCATTTAATATAAAGATCCATATCTTCCACAAAATCTCGAAAATAGCACCGATCTCAGAAAAAACCGCAAAAATGTCTGTTGGAACCGGAGATCGCTATGATCAACTGAAATATAAAAGAGGACAAAATTGGGCTATAAACATCATATCAATTAACGAAAAGATTCTTATCTTTCAGAAAATGTAGAAAATAGCCACGACCTCAGAAAAATCCGCAAAAATATCCGTTGGAACCGGGAGCGCGTCAAATTTAGCGAATAAAAAATAGAAGACAAACTTAGGCCAAAAAATCAAATCATTTAAAAAACGATCGATATCGTCCAGATAATACAAAAAATAGACGAGCGCTCAGAAAAATCCGCAAAAATATATGTTAGAACTGGGAGATTGTCATCATCACCGGAAAAAAATATAAGAGAAGACAAAATTAGTCCCAAAAATCATATCATTTTATAAAACGGTCGATCTCTTCGAGAAAGTACAGAATAAAGCCCCGAGGTCAGAAAAATCCATAAAGATGTCCGTTGGAACCGGGAGACCACTATCTTCAACTTAAAAAAATAATAGAAGACTAACTTAAGCTATAAAAATCATATCATTTAATAAAGGATCCATATCTTCAATAAAATGTAGAAAATAGCACCGAGGTCAGAAAAATCCGCAAAATGTTTGTTGGAACCAAAAGATCGTCATCTTCAACTGTTTCAAATAAGGGCAGACAAAATTAGGCTAGAAAAATCATATAATTTAATAAAAAGATCCTTATCTTATAGAAAAGGCTGAAAATAGTCCCCAGCTCAGAAATATCCGTAAAACTGTCCTTTGGAACAGCGAGATCACTGTCTTCAACTGAAAAATTAGAGAATACAAAATTATGCCAAAAATCATATCATTTAATAGAAAGATCCACATCTTCCAGAAAATACAAAGCTAAGTAAAATCCGCAAAAAATATTTGTTTGAACAAGGAGATCACCATTTTCAACTGAAAAATAAGAGAAGACAAAATTAGGCTATAAAATCATATCATTTAATATAAAGATTCATATCTAACAAAAAAATGTAGAAAATAGCCTGTAGCTCAGAAAAAACCGCAAAAAAGTACATTGGAACCGAGAGATCCCCGGCTTCATCTGAAATATAAGAGAAGACAAAATAAGGCCAAAAATCAAATGATTTGATAAAAATTCATATCTTCCAAAAAATGTAGAAAATAGACTCGAGGTAAAAAATCTGCAAAAATGTCTGTTGGAATTGGGAGGAGATCACCATCTTCAGCTAAAAAATAAGCAATGACAAAATTAGGCCAAAAATAATAACATTTAATAAAATGATTCATATCTTTCATAAAATGCAAAAAATAGCCCCGAGCTTAGAAAAATCTTCAAAAATTTCCGTTTGACCCGGTAGATGGCCATCTTCAACGGAAAAATAAGCGAATACCAAATTAGGCAATAATAATCATATCATTTAATAACTAGGTCCACGTCTTACAGATAATGTAGAAAATAGCGCGTATCTCAGAAAAATCCGTTCAAATGTACGTTGGAATCGGGAGATCGGCATCTTTAACTAAATAAATAGAAGGCAAAATTTGGCCAAATAATCATATCATTTAATAAAAGATCCATACCTTCCACAAAATGTAGAAAAATTGCCACTAATTAAAATCTGCAAAAATGTCCGTTGGAACAGGTAGATCGCCATCTTCAACTAAAAAATTTAACAGAAGACAAACGGAGGCTATAAAAATTATATCATTTAATAAAAAGATGCATATCTTCCATAAAATGTTGAAAATAGCAACGAGCTCAGTAAAATCAGCAAAAATGTCTGTTGGAACCTGGATATCGCCATCTTCAACTTAAAAATAAGAGAAGACAAAATTAGGCCAAAAATCATATCATTTAATAAGAAGACCAACATCTTCTAGAAAATTTAGAAAATATGCCCGAGGTCAGATAGATCTGTAAAAATGTCCGTTGAAACTGGTAGATCGACATCTTCGACTGAAAAATAAGAGAAGAAAAATTAGGTCAAAACATCATATCATTAATAAAAAGATACATTACTTTTTGAAAATGTAGAAAAATAGACCCGAGCTTGGAAAAATCCGTAAAAATGTCCGTTGGAATCAGAAGATCACCATTTTCAACTGAAAAATAAGAGAAGACAAATTGGGCTATAAAAATCATATCACTTAATATAAAGATTCATATCTTGCAGAAAAGTAGAAAATAGTCAGGAGCTTTAAAAATTCTGCACAATTGTCCGTTGGAACTGAGAGATTGACATATTTAACTGGAAAAAGAAAAACAAAATTAGGCTAACATATCATATCATTTATTAAGATGATGCATATTTTTTAGAAAAATAGAAAAATAGCCCCAAGTTAAGAAAATTCTACAAAAATGTGCACTGAAACCGATAGGTCGCTATCTTTAACGGAAAAAATAAGAGAAGAGAATCGTAGGGTATAAAAATCATATCATTTAATAAAAAAATACATATATTCCATAAATCTAATAACAAGATCCATATCTTCCAAAAAATTTAGAAAATAGCCCTGAGGTCAGAATAGTATGCAAAAATGTCTATTAGAACAGGGAGACCGCCATTTTCAACGTAAAAAATAAGAGAAGACAAAATTAGTCAAAAAAATCATATCATTTAATAAAAAGATCCATAACTTCCCAAAAACGTAGGAAAAATAGCAAAGATCTCAGAAAAATCCGAAAAAAATGTCAGTTGGAACAGAGAGATCGTCATCTTCAACTAAAAAAAGAGAAGATAAAATTAGGATATAAAAACATATCATTTAATATAAAGATTCATATCATACATAAAATGTAGAAAAATCTCAGAGCTCAGAAAAATCCTAAAATGTCTGTTGGAACCGGGAGATCGCCATCTTCAACTGAAAAATAAGAGAAGACAAAATTAGGCCAAAATCTTATCATTAATATAACCAGGAAATTTAGAAAATAGCCTCGAAGTTAAAAAAATCCGCAAAAATGTCCGTTATAACTGGGAGATTGACATCTTCAACTTAAAATTAAGAGAAGACATACTTAGTCTATGAAATTCATAACCGTTAATAAAAAGATCCATAACTTCAATGAACTTTTGAAAATAGTTCCGAGGTAAAGAAAAATCTTCAAAATGTCAGTTGGAACCAGGAGATCGACATCTTCAACTGAAAAATAAGAGAAAACAAAATTAGGCTAAAATATTATATCATTTAATATAAATATTCATATCTTACCGAAAATTTAGATTATAGTCCGAAGCTCAAAAAATCCCTAAAAACTGTTCGTTGGAACCGAGAGATCGCCATCTTCAACAAAAAAAGGGGCACAAAATTATGCCAAAAAATCATCTAATCTAATAAAAAGATCCATAACTTCTCGAAAATGTATAAAAATAGCCACAAGCTCCAAAAAATTGGCTAAAATGTCAGTTGGACCCTGAAGATGCCATTTTCAACTGAATAATAAGAAAATACGAAAATTAGGCTATAAAAATCATATCAAATAATATAAAGATTCATATCTTACAGAAATTGTAGAAAATAGCTCGTAGCTCAGAAACATCCACACAAATGTCCATTGGAATCGGGAGATCGCCATTTTCAACTAAAAATAAAAGAAGATAAAATTAGGCCAAAACTGATATTATTTAATAAAAAGATCCATAACATCCAGAAAATGAAGAAAAATTGTCCCGAGCTAAAAAAATACGCAAAAATGTCCGTTGGAACCGATAGATCGCCATATTAAACTAAAACATAACAGAAGACAAAATTAGGCAAAACAATAATATAATTTAATAAAAGATCCAAATCTTCAAAAATGTAGATAATTGCATTGTGTATAGAAAAATCCGCATAAATGTCCATTAGAACAGGTAGATTGCCATCTTCAACAGAAAAATAAGAGAAGACAAAATTTGGCCAAAAAAGATCGCATTTAATAAAAATATCCATATCTTTTAGAAAATGCAGAAAATAGACCTGAGCTCAGAAAAATCCACAAAAATGTCCGTGGGAACCGGAAAATCGCCATCTGGAACCAAAAAATAAGAGAAGAAAAAATAGGCCAAAAATCATATCATTTAATAAAACGATCGATATCTTCCAGAAAATACAGAAAATATCACAGAGGTCAGAAAAATCTGCAAAAATGTCCGTTGGAAACAGGAGACCGCCATCTTCAACTGAAAAATAAGAGAAGACAAATTTAGGCTATAAAAATTATATCGATCCATATCCTCAATAAAATGTAGAAAATAGCCCTGAGGTTGGAAAAATCCGCAAAAATTAGGGATGGCAGTAATGGCCTGCCCCGCCCAGTCCAACCTGGCCCGACCCGGTTTTGACCTGGCCCGACCCGGCCCGCAGCCGGTTTGGGGCAAGCTTGGGCTTTGTATGCTCCCCGATCCGCCCCGGTAAACTATTGAGGTTCTAAAAAACCTTAGTATTTTGATGCGGACCAAGCAGACAGCGAATAACCCATAACTCATACTCTATTCCACTGTTCTCCTAATTGGGCTAATTCCAAAATCCAAATTGCCAAATAGATTAAAATTCTCCCAATTAATAAAATTTTTATTTGGGATTCATACGGATGGAAGTAATGACCTGACCTGACCAGCCCGACCCGGTCCGACCCGGTTTTAGTAAGAAAGAACCAGCCCCGCCCCGCGACCCGCCCCGCCCAGGCTTGTAGATGGTTCGGGGCAAGCTTGGATAGTTAAATACCCGCCCCGACCTACAATATTGCCATTCCTAGCAAAAATGTCCATTGGAGCCGCGAGATCGCCATCTCCAATTGAAAATTAAGATCAGACAACATTAAGCTCGAAAAAACATATCATTTAATAAAAAATCCATATCTTACTAAAAATGTAGAAAATAGTTCCGAGCTTAGAAATATCCGCAAAATGTCTGTTGGAACCGGGATATCGCCATCTTCAACTGAAAAAAAGAGAAGACAAAATTAGGCTACAAGAATCATATCATTTAATAAAAGATACATATATTCAATAAAATGTAGAAAATAGCCCCGATCTCAAAAAATCCACAAAAATGTCTGTTGGAACCAGGAGATTGCCATATTCAACTCAAAAATAAGAGATGACAAAATTAGGCCATTAAATCATATCAAGTAATAAGAAGATACATATCTTCCAAAAATGTAGAAAATAGATTCGAGCTCAAAAAAATCTGCAAAAATGTCCGTTGGAACCAGGCGATCGCCATTTTCAGCTTTAAAAAAATAAGAGAAGACAAAATTAGGATATCAAAGTCATACCTTTTAATATAAAGATCTGCATCTTACAAAAAATGTAGAAAATAGCCCGTAGCTTAAAAATATCCACACAAATGTCCGTTGGAACTAAGAGATCGCCATCTTCAACTGAAAAAGAGAAGACAAAATTAGGCCAAAAATCATCACATTTGATAAAAAGATACGCATTTTCCAGAAAATGTAGAAAAATAGCCCCAAGCTAAGAAAAATCCGCAAAATTGAGCATTGGAACTGGTTGATCGCCATCTTCAACCGAAAAAAATAAGAGAAGAGAAATGTAGTCTATAAAAATCATATAATATCTTCCATAAAATGTAAAAAATAGCACCGAGCTCATAAAATCTGTAAAAATATCTGTTGGAACCGGGAGATCGCCATCTTTAATTGAAAAATAAGGGAAGACAAACTTATGACAAAACTAATATACTTTAATAAAAAGATCCACATCTTCAAGAAAATTTAGAAAATAGACCCGATGTCAGAATAATCTGAAAAAATGTCTGTTACAAACGGGAGATCGCCATCTTCAACTTAAAAATAAGAGAAGACACAATTTGTCCAACAAATATCATATCATTTGATAGAAAAGATCCATAACTTCCCGAAAATGTAGAAAAATAGCACCGATCTCCGAAAAATCCACAAAAATGTCAGCTGGAATCGGGAGATTGCCATATTCAACTAAAAAAATAAGAGAAGACAAAATTAGGTTATAAAAATCATATCACTTAATATAAAGATTCAAATCTTACAGAAAATGTAGAAAATTGCCCGGAGCTCAGAAAAATCCCTAAAATGTTTGTTGGAACCGAGATATCGCCATCTTCAGCTAAAAAAAATAAGGTAACAAAAAAGTAGGCCAAAAATCAAATCATTTAATATACAATCTATCTCTTCCAGAAAATTTAGAAAATAGCCTCGAGGTCAGAAAAATCCGCAAAAATATCTGTTGGAACCGGAGATCGACACATTCAATTAAAAAATATGAGATGACAAACTTATTAATAAAAATCATATCATTTAATAAAAAGATCCATATCTTCATTGAACTTTTGAAAATAGTTTCGAGCTAAGAAAAATCTACAAAAATGTTAGTTGGAAATGGGAGATCGACATCTTCAACTGAAAAATAAGAGAAGACAAAACTAGGCCAAAAAATCATAGCATTTAATAAAAAGATCCATAAATTCTCGAAAATATATAAAAATAGCCCCGGGCTCTAAAAATATGCATAAATGTCCGTTGGACCCGGGAGATGCCACTTTCAATTGAAAAAAGAGAGAAGAGAAAAATTACTATAAAAATCATATCAATTAATATAGAGATTCATCACTTACAGAAAATGTAGAAAATAGCCCGGAGCTCAGAAAAATCTGTACAAATGTGTGTATTGCCATTTTCAACTGAAAAATAAGAGAAGACAAAACTAGGCCAGAAAATCATATTATTTAATAAAAAGATCTATAACTTCCAGAAATGTAGAAAAATAGTCCCGAGCTCAGAAAAATCTACAAAAATGTTCATTGAAACCGGGAGATCACCATCTTTAATAAGAGAAGACAAAATCCGGTGAAAAAAATCATCTCATTTAATAAAAAGATCCATATCTTCAATAACATGTAGAAAATAGCTCCAAGTACAGAAAAACCCGCAAAAATGTCCGTTTGAATAGGTAGATTGCCATCTTCAACTGAAAAATAAGAGAAGACAAAATTGGGCCCAAAATAATATCATTTAATAGAAAGATCCATATCTTCCAGAAAATGCAGAAAATAGACCGATCTCAGAAAAATCCACAAAAATGTTCGTTGGAACCGGAGATCGTCATCATCACTGAAAAATAAGAGAAGACAAAATTAGGCCAAAATATCATATTATTTATTAAAACGATTAATATCTTACAGAAAATAATATCACGAGGTTAGAAAAATCCACAAAAAGGTCCGTTGGAACTGGGAGACTGCCATCTTCAATTGAAAAACAAAGACAAATACAAATTTAGGCTATAAAAAGCATATCATTTAATAAAAGATCTATATCCTCAATAAAATGCAGAAAATAGCCCAGAAGTCATAGAAATCTGCAAAAATGTCCGTTGGAACCGGAAGATCGCCATCTTTAACTGAAAAATTATCGCAGAAAAAATTAGGCTAGAAAAATTATATCATTTAATAAAAATATCCTTATCTTACAGAAAATGTCGACAATAGTCCCGAGCTCAGAAATATTCACAAAAATGTCCGTTGGAACTGGCAGATTGCCATCTTCAACTGAAAAATAAGAGAAGACAAAATTAGGCTACAAAAATCATATTATTTAATAAAAAGATACTTATCTTCAATAAAATGTAGAAAATAGCCCTGAGTTCAGAAAAATCCACAAAATTGTCAGTTGGAACCGGGAGATCGCCATATTCAACGATAAAATTAGGCCATTAGATCCTATCATGTAATAAAAAGATACATATCTTCCAGAAAATGTAGAAAATAGCCGTGAGCTCAAGAAATCTGTAAAAATGTCCGTTGGAACCGGGAGATCGTCATATTCGACTGAAAAAATAAGAGAAGACAAAATTAGGCCATTAAATCATATCATTTAATAAAAGATACGTATCTTTTTGAAAATTTAGAAATAGCCCCCTGCTCAGAAAAATCCGCAAAAATGTCGGTTGGAACCGAGAGATCACCATCTTCAACTGAAAAAAGGAAAGACATTAGCCTATAAAAATCATATAATTTAATAAAACGATACATAGCTTACAGAACATTTTGAAATATTGCCTAAGTTAACAAAAATCCGCAACAGTGTCCGTTGGACCAGTAGATCGCCATCTCCAACTGAAAAAATAAGAGAATACAAACATAGGATATAAAAATCATATCATTTAATAAAAAGATAAAGATCTACAAGGCTTCAGAAAATTCATTATTAATCTTTAATTTACACAATCCATCAATAAGTATATCTGAATCAACAAGTTGAACATGATTATACAAATTAAGACATCTATGCTCAGATTTACATTTATAACCACATAAATCCAACTTCAGAAGGGAAAAGAGATTCCTGGTAATTGTCGGATCATAAAGAGTCATACTTAAGTCCAATTGATAGCCAGTATCAAGGACTAGATGATAAGTTCCTATGCCTTTAATAGGATCCTTCATGTGATTCCCTATAAACAAATAGTTCTTCCTGAGGATTGTGCTTTGGATCGAATGAGATCCATTTTATTTTGAAAACCATGCCTTACATTTGAGACAATCCTTCTGCCAATGTCCTTTCTTTTTGTAGAAACGACACTTATTCCCATAATGTTCCTTCTTTCTAGAATGTTCACCTTTAATAGATCCTTTCCTCGTGAATTTCTTACGTTTTGGCTTGAGCAACTTTACAGTTCAATTAATGGTTAGTTAACGGAGTGTCCTCCAAAGTTCTTTAACATGTTTTCCACCTGAATGAGATTTTCAGTTAATTCATTAATATCACACTTGTCCTTTATAGTGTTATAATTGATTTGGAAAGCTCCATTCAGAAGGTAACGAATTCAGTATAAACTGAACGAGGAAGGAATCATCCACTTGAATACTTTATGACTTAAGTCTTGCTGCAATGTTTGTCATTTCAATGATATGTTCTTGCATGCTCTTAGTCCTATTGATTTCATGGACGTAAGTTGAAACATTAATGCACCAGCAAGAGACTTATCCACCAAAACAAAAGCGTTCTTCCACAAGGTTAAGATATTCGCTTGCTTTTTTAATTTGTGGAATTGTGCCCATAATGTTATTTGCCATGGTCGTTCGTGTAAACATCAAGCTTAAACTATTAGACCATTCACAATACTTCGTATTGAACTCCTCATCCTCAGTGATGTCGTCTGTGATCACTTCATGGTTTCCTCACGTAAAACCAAGTAAATGTTAAAAAATAGACCCGTGCTCAGAAAAATCAACAAAATTGACCGTTGAAACTAGGAGATCACAATCTTTAACTTAAAAATAAGAGAAAAAATCATATCATTTAAAAAAGATCCATATCTTATAGAAAATGTAGAAAATAGCCCAAAGCTCAAAACAATTCGTAAAAATGTCCGTTGGAATCAGGAGATCGGCATCTTCAACTTAAAAAATAAGAAAAGACAAAATTAGGCCAAAAAATCATATCATTTAATAAAAAGATCCATATCTTTCATAAAATTTAGAAAATAGACCCAAGCTCAGAAAAATTCGCAAAAATTTTGTTTGGACCCAGGAGATCATCATCGTCAACTGAAAAAATAAGAGAAGATAAAATTAGACAATAAAAATCATATCATTTAATATAAGTTAAAAATGTAGAAAATAGACCGGAGCTTAGAAAAATCTGCAAAAATATTCGTTGTAACTAGGCGATTGCCATATTCAACAAAAAATAAGAGAAGACAAAATTAGGCTAAAAATTCATATAAGTTAATAAAACGATCGATATCTTTCAGAAAATAAAGAACATATCACCAATCTCAGGTTGGAATCGGGAAATAGCCACCCCCAACTAAAAAATAAGAGAAGACAAAATTAGGCCCAAAAATATGTCATTTAATAAAAAGATCCATATCTTCCATAAAACGCAGAAAATAGCCCTGAGGTTAGAAAAATCCGCAAAAATGTCCGTTGGAGAAGATCAACATTTTCAATTGAAAAATAAGAGAAGAAAAAATTAGGATATAAAAATCATATCTTTTAATATAAAGATCCATATCTTTCAGAAAATGTAGAAAATATGACCGAGCTTAGAAAAATCCGAAAAAGTGTTCGTTGGAACCAGTAGATCGCAAATTTCAACTTAAAAAATAAGAGAGGCCAAAATTCGGCCATAAAATCATATTATTTTGAACCCGTGAGTGGATTATTATTGTTTTCTCATGAAAAGCGACGGTGATGCACTATCGATGTCATATGAGTCAAGATTTCGGTCGTTTGATGCCCGGATTAGCTTATACCTTGGGCTGCCAGAAATAGTTAAATGCTTCAACACTACTATTCACAGCAACCGTGGGGTTATTAACACAATCGAAATCTAATGAGAAGTCAAGGAACTACCTCTCCTCTTCACATAGAAACACGAGACGCTTCGCATTTGATCTCTTATTTACCCATAACCCTTGCGAAATAGTGAGTCCCAAAAATCGTTAACTGTTGCAATTGCTTGTGTAAAGAATTTTATTGCCGTTGTGGAAAAAAAAAGGGCCAAATGAGGAGCATCCGTAGTTTCTAAGAGGAGGTAGTTTCCATGACTTTCCATGAGATTTCGTGTGGGATAACCACTCGCTTGCTGCGAATAGTGGGGTTGAAGCATTTTACTATTTCTGGTAGCCCAAGCTATTGGGCAATCCCGTCAACAAACTACCGAAATCTTGGCACCAACGTGTCACGCCCCGCTTCCCAGGATACCTGGGAAGTAGGAATCCATCACATGTATGCCTGAAGAGGCAAAGGTGATGGAGAATGAGAGGAGAAGAGAGAGAAATAAGACAGAGGCAGGCCACTGTGCACATGCTGGGATAGTACGTGTAATGCTCCACAATACTCAAATGAATCGTAGTATAACCCAGAGAGACATAGAAACACAACATTTCAAAACAAATAACATTCCATATAGGTAACAAGGCTCAATTAAAACTTATGTACACATTTCTCTCAGGTACAACTCAACACACCCAAGTATAACACTAGTGTTGAGTATTGAACTTCTCACTACTTGGTGTTGATGATGAGCAACCATAAATACTTGTGACTAATCCCCATACTTGCAGTTAATCTATTGCCTAAGAATATCATGAAGATCAATTAGTAATGGATATCACTTAAGGATCAATCAAAGCGTGAAAAGTGGATTGGATGATCAAAGATGATGAATGAAGCTCCTAGAAGACTTCAAGCTCATTCTTTGGAAAGAAGAGACGCTAATACAAGATGTAAATTCTATTCCAATTGAAATTTCGTGGGAACAAGAAAACCTACCTCCTCTCCATATAGAAACAACGTTTACTCTCCATTTGTCCTCACATTCCTCTAAAACTCTCACGAATTCCGTGTGAATCCCAGAAATCAGAGACGGGTGCCATTGCTTTTTGTTAGAATCCAAGAGTAAATTCTTATAGTTTTTGGTGACACACTATCGAAAGCTCAGGAATGGGAATTTCGATCGGTTGAGGCCAATAATGCCCTCCTTCATCCATTAGAGTGAGCTAGTGCAGCCAGAAACCGAAAAATACTTCAAACCTTCTATTCTGGACAACCGTTGGGCACTGCCAATTGAAATTTCGTGGGAATAGAGGAAACAACCTCCACTCCACATTGAAACATTGTTTACACTCCATTTGTCCTCATATTCTTCTAAAACTCTCACGAAATTTGTGTGAGTCCCAAAAATCAGAGACAAGTGCAATTTCTTGTGTTTTGAATCCAAGAGTAAATTCTTGCAGTTTTTCGATACAAAACGATGGTGACGCACTATCGAAAGATCAGGAATAAAGATTTCGATCGTTTGAGGCCTAGAATGCCCTTATTCATCTATTAGAGTGAGCTAGGGTAGCTAGAAACCGAGAATGCATCAAACCTGCTATTTTGGGCAACCGTTGGGCAATTCCAAATGAATTTTGTGGGAATAGAGGAAACAACCTCCACTCCACATTGAAACAACATTTACTCTCCATTTGACCTCATATTCGTCCAAAAATCTCACGAAATCCGTGCGAGTGCTTGAAATCAGAAACGAGTGCAATTGCTTGTGTTTTGAATCCAAGAGTAAATTCGGGTAGTTTTTCTGTAGAAAATGATGGTGACGCACTATCAGAAGATCAGGAACGAAGATTTTGATCGTTTGAGGCCTAGAATGCCCTTCTTCATCCATTAGAGTGAGCTAGGGCTGCCAGAAACTGAAAAATACTTCAAACGTGTTATTTTGGATAACTGTTGGGCAATTCCAATTAAAATTTCGTCGGAATTGGGAAAACTACATCCTCTCCACGTAAAAACAACGTTTACTCTCCATTTGTCCTCATATTCCTCCAAAACTCCCACGAAATTTGTGCTAGTCCCAAAAATCAGAGACGGGTGCAATTACTTGTGTTTTGAATCCAAGAGTTAACTCTTGCAGTTTTTCGGTAGATAACGATAGTGACGCACAATCGAAAGCTCTGGAACGAATATTTCGATCGTTTGAGGCCTAAAATACCATCCCTTAGAATGAGCTAGGGCAACCAGAAATCGGAAAAAATTCTTCAAACCTTCTATTTTGGGCAACCGTTGGGCGATTAAAATTGAAATTTCGTGGGAATAAAGTAAACAACCTCCTCTTTGCATTGAAACAATGTTTACTCTACATTTGTCCTCATAGTCCTTCAAAACTCCCATGCAATCCTCACGAGTCCCAGAAATCAGAGACGGGCGCAATTACTTTTGTTTTGAATCCAAGGGTAAATTATTGTTGTCTTTTGGTAGAAAACGATGGAGACGCACTATTGAAAACTCAATAACGAAGATTTCGATCATTTGGGTCCTAGAATGCACTCCTTCATCCATTAGAGTGAATTAGGACAGCCAGAAACCGAAAAATGCTTCAAACCTTCTATTTTGGGCAACCATTTGATAATTCCAACTGAAATGTCTTGGGACTAGTAAACAACCTTCTCTCCCCATAGAAATAACATTTACCTCTCCATTGTCCTCATATTCCTCCAAAACTCCCCCGAAATCCGTGCGAGTCCCAGAAATCAGAGTCATGTGCAATTGCTTGTGTTTTGAATCCAAGAGTAAATTCATGTAGTTTTTTTGTAGAAAACGATGGTGACGGACTATCGGAAGCACATGAACGATGATTTCGATCATTTGAGGCCTAGAATTCATTCCTTCATACATTGTAGTGAGCTAGGGTAGCCAGAAATTGAAAAATGCTTCAAACCTTTTATTTTGGACAACCGTTGGGAAATTCTAAATAAAATTTCATCGGAATTGGGAAAACTACCCTCTCTCTACGTAGAAACAACATTTACAATCCATTTGTCCTCGTATTCCTCTAAAACTCCCACGAAATCCGTGCGAGTCCCAAAAATCAAAGACGGGTGCAATTGCTTTTGTTTTGAATCCAAGAGTTAATTCTTGTAGTATTTCAATGAAAAACAATGGTGACACACTATCAGAAGCACAAGAACAAATATTTTGATCGTTTGAGG
This sequence comes from Scilla litardierei, assembly GCA_030789695.1. Taxonomy (NCBI): domain Eukaryota; kingdom Viridiplantae; phylum Streptophyta; class Magnoliopsida; order Asparagales; family Asparagaceae; genus Scilla; species Scilla litardierei. Next base: position 35,015 of record JAULAV010008755.1, read on the forward strand.
CCTAGAATGCATTCCTTCATCCATTAGACTGAACTAGGGCTGTCAGAAACCGAAAATTACTTCAAACCTTCTATTTTGTGCAACCGTTGGGCAATTCCAATTGAAACTTCGTGGGAATAAAGAAAACAACCTACTCTCTGCATTGAAACAACGTTTACTTTACATTTTTCCTCATAGTCCTCCAAAACTCCCACAAAATTCTCGCGAGTCTCCGAAATCAAAGACAGGTACAATTGCTTGTGTTTTGAATATAAGAGTAAATTCATGTCATTTTCAGTAGAAAAAGATGGTGACATACTATCGAAAGCTCAGCAACGAAGATTTCGATTGTTTGAGGCCTATAATGCACTCCTTAATCGATTAGAGTGAGCTAGGGCAGCCAGAAGCCGAAAAATACTTCAAACCTGCAATTTTGGGTAACTGTTGGACCATTCCAATTTAAATTACGTGGGAATAGAGGAAACAACATCCACTTTGCATATAAACAACATTTACTCTCCATTTGTCCTCATATTCCACCAAAACATCGACGAATTCCATGCGAGTCCAGAAATCAGAGACGATTGCCATTGTTTGTGTTTTGAATTTAAGAGTAAATTATTTTAGTTTTTTGGGTAGAAAAACGATGGTGACGCACTATCAGAAGCTTAGGAACGAATATTTCGATCGTTTGAGGCCTAGAATGGCATTCTTCACCCATTAGAGTGAGCTAGGGCAGCCATAAACCGAAAAATGCTTCGAACCTGTTATTTTGAGCAACCATTGGGCAATTCCGGTTGAAATTTCGTACGAACAGGGGAACCTACCTCCTCTCCATATAGAAACAATGTTTGCTCTCCATTTGTCCTCATATTCCTCCAAAACTCTCACGAAATCCGTGCGAGTCCCTGAAATCAGAGGCAGGTGTAATTGCTTGTGTTTTGAATCCAAGAGTTAATTCTTGTAGTATTTTGGTAGAAAATGATGGTGACAACACTATCAGAAGCTACGAAACAAATATTTCGATCATTTGAGGCCTAGAATACTCTCTTTAATTCATTAGAGTGAGCTAGGGCAGCCAGAAATCGAAAAATGCTTCAAACCTTCTATTTTGTGCAACCGTTGGGCAATTTCAATTGAAACTTCGTGGGAATAAATAAAATAACCTCATCTCTACATTGAAACAATTTTTACTCTACATTTGTCCTCATAGTCCTCCAAAACTCCCACGAAATTCTCGTGATGCAATTACTTGTGTTTTGAATCCAAGAATAAATTCGTGTTGTTTTCGATCGGAAACGATGGTGGCGCACTATCAGAAGCTCAGGAACAAAGATTTCGATTGTTTGAGGCCTAGAGTGCACACCTTCATCCATTAGAGTGAGCTAGGTAGCCTAAAACCGAAAAATACTTCAAACCTACTTACTTTTTGGGCAACCGTTGCGCACTTCCAATTTAAATTACGTGGGAATAAAGGAAACAACATCCACTTCGCATATAAAGAACGTTTACTCTCCATTTGTCCCAATATTCCTCCAAAACTCCCATGAATTTCGTGTGAGTCCCAGAAATCAGAGACGGGTGACATTGCTTGTGTTTTGAATCCAAGATTAATTTCTTTTAGTTTTTCCATATAAAATGATGGTGACGCCCTTTCAGAAGCTCAGGAACGAATATTTCGATCGTACGAGGCCGAGAATGCCCTTCTTCATTCATTAGAGTAAGCTAGGGCACCAAGAAACCGAAAAATACTTCAAACCTGTTATTTTGGGCACCCGTTGGGCAATTCCAATTATTTCGTAGGAACAAGGAACCCTACCTCCTCTCCATAGAAACAACGTTTACTCTCCATTTGTCCTCACATTCCACCAAAGTTCCCACGAATTTCGTGTGAGTCACAGAAATCAGTGACGGTTGCCATTGCTTATGTTTAGAATTCAAGAGTAAATTCTGATAATTTTTTGGTAGAAAACGATGGTGACGCACTATCGGAAGCTAAGGAATGAGGATTTCGATGAGGACTATAATAACATCTTTCATCCATTAGAGTAAGCTAGTGCAGCTAGAAACTGAAAAATGATTTAGACCTACTATTTTGGACAACCGTTGGGCAATGCCAATTGAAATTTCGTGGGAATAGAAGAAACAACCTCCACTATGCATTGAAACAACATTTACTCTCCATTTGTCCTCATATGCCTCACAAACTCCCACGAAATCCGTGCGAGTCCCAAAAAGCAGAGACAAGTGCAATTTCTTGCGTTTTAAATCCAAGAGTAAATTCTTGCAGTTTCTCGGTAGAAAACGATGGTGACGCACTATCGGAAGTAAGGAATAAAGATTTTGATTGTTTGAGGCATAGAATGCACTCCATCATCCATTAGAGTGAGCTAGGGCAGCCAGAAACCGAAAAATACATCAAACCTCCTATTTTGAGAAGATCGCCATATTCTGGAAAGCATTTTTCGGGAGATCGTCGTCTTTAATAAACCGAAAAATACATCAAACTAGAAAAAAAAGCCCAAAGCTAAGAAAAATCTGCAAAAATGTCCGTTGGAACAGGAAGATCACCATATTCAACTGAAAAAATTGAGAAGACAAAATTAGTCTACAAAAATCTTGTCCTTTAATAAAGAGATCCATATCTTTAATAAAATGTAGAAAATAGTCTGGAGCTCAGAAAAATCAGCAAAAATGTTTGTTGGAACCGGGAGATCGCCATCTTCAACAGAAAAATAAGAGAAGAAAAGATTAGGATATAAAAATCATATCAATTAATATAAAGAATCTTATCTTCCAGAAAGTGTACAAAATAGCCCCTAGCTCAGAAAAATCTGCAAAAATATCAGTTGGAACCGGGAGATCGCCATCTTCAACTAAAAAAATAAGAGAATACAAAATTAGGCCAAAATATCATATCATTTAATAAAATGATACATATCTTCGAAAGAAGTGGAAAATAGCCCAGAGCTAAGAAAATTCCTCAAAAATGTCAGTTGGAACTAGGAGATCGTCATCTTCAACAGAGAAAAATAAGAGAAGAAAAAATTAAGTTAAAAATCATTTCATTAAATAAAAACATCCATAACTTCCCGAAAATGAAGAAAAATAGCCCCGTGCTCAGAAAAATAGAGAAAAATGTACGTGCAAACCGGGAGATCATCATCTTCAACTAAATAATAAGAGAAGACCAAATTAGGTTATAAAAATCATATCATTTAATATAAAAATTCATATCACACAAAAATGTAGAAAATAGCTCGGAGCTCAGAAAAATCCGAAAAAATGTCTGTTGGAACCAGGTGATCTCCATCTTCAACTGAAAAATAAAAGAAGATAATATTAGGCCAAAAATCATATCATTTAATAAAAAGATACATATCTGCCATAAATGTAGAAAATAGCACCGAGCTTAGAAAAATTCGCACAAATGTCTTTTGGAACCAGGAGATCGCAATATTCAACTTAAAAAAATAGAAGACAAAATTAGGCCAAAAATCATATCATTTAATAAAAAATTATATCAAGAAAATGTAGAAATCCCCCAAAGTTAAGAAAAATCTGGAAAAATGTCCGTTGGAACCGAGAAATCGACATATTCAACTGAAAAATATGAGAAGACAAAATTAGGCCACAAAAAATCTTGTTATTTAATAAAGAGATCTGTACCTTTAATAAAATGTTGAAAATATCCTGGAGCTCAGAAAAATACACAAAAATGTCCGTTGGAACTGAGAGATCGACATCTTCAACTGCAAAAAATAAGAGAAGAAAAATTAGGATATAAAAAGCATATCATTTAATATAAAGATTCTTATCTTCTAGAAAGTGTACAAAATAGCCCCGAGCTTAAATCCACAAAAATGTCCGTTGGAACCGAGTGATCGACATCCTCAACCAAAATATAAGAGAAGACAAAATTAGGCCAAAATATCATATCATTTAACAAAATGATACATGTCTTCCAAAAAATTGGATAATAGCATGGAGCTCAGAAAAATCCGCAAAAACGTCCGTTGGAACCAGGAGATTGCCTTCTTCAACCAAATATAAGGGAAGAGAAAATTAGGCCAAAATATCAAATCAATTAAAAAAGATTACTATCTTCAACTAGAAAATAAGAGAAGGCAAATTTAGGCTATAAAAATCATATCAATTAATAGAAAGATCCGTATCTTTCATAAAATGTAGAAAATAACACAAGCTTAGAAAATGATATATAAAAACATTATCAGTGGAAGATGGCGATTTCTGGTTTCAACGGACATTTTTTGGCCTAATTTTGTCTTCTCTGATATCATTTAATAAATCGATCCATATCTTCCAGAAAATGTCAAAAATAGTCTGGAGCTAAGAAAATTCCGCAAAAATGTCTGTTAGAACCGGGAGATCGCGATCTTCAACCGAAATATAATCGAAGACAAAATATGGCCAAGAAATCATATCATTTAATAAAAAGAACACCATCATCAACTGGAAAATAAGAGAAGACAAAATAGGCAAAAAAATTATATCAATTAATATAAAGATACTTATCTTCCAAATGATATGGAAAACATCCCCGACCTCAGAAAAACATGCAAAAATTTCTGTTGGAAACGGGAGATCGTCATATTTTTACTGAAAAATAAAAGAAGACAAAATTAGGACATAAAGATCATATCATTTAATAAAAAGATCCACATCTTATGAAAAATATAGAAAATAGCACAGAGCTAAGAAAAATCCGCAAAAATGTCCTTTGGAACCGGGAGACTGCCACCTTCATCTGAAAAATAAGAGAAAACAAAATTAGGCCATAAAAATCATATCATTAAACATAAAGATTCATATCTTACAAAAAATGTAGAAAATAGATCGGAGCGTCCACAAAATTTCCATTGGAACGGAGAGATCACCATATTCAACTAAAAATAAGAGAAGAAAAATTTAGTCTATAAAATCACATCATTTAATAAAACGATCCATATCTTCAATAAACTGTAGGAAATAGTTTCGAGTTTAGAAAAATCTACAAAAGTGGACATTGGATCAGGGAGATCGACATATTTAACTAAAAAATCAGAGAAAACAAAATTAGGCTATAAAATCATATAATTTAACATAAAGATTTATATCTTACAGAAAATTTAGAAATAGCTTGAAGCTCAGAAAAATCCTTTAAAATATCACTTGGAACCGGGCGATCGACATCTTCAATGAAAAAAATAAGAGAAGACAAAATTAGACCTAAAAATCATATCATTTAATAAAAGATCTATAACTTTTCAGAAATGTAGAAAAATAGCCCCGAGCTCAAAAAAAGACGCAAAAATATCTGTTGGAACTGAGAAATTGCCACCTTCAACTAAAAAATAAGAGAAGACAAAATTAGGCTATAAAAATCATATCACTTAATATAAAAATCCATATCTTCCAGAAAATTTAGAAAATAGCCCGGATCTTAGAAAAATTTGCACAAAGTTTGTTGGAAATCGGAGATCTTCTTCTTCAACTAAAAAAAGAGAAGCCAAAATTAGGCCAAAAAAATCATATCATTTAATAAAAAGATCCATAACTTTTCGAAAATGTAGAAAAATAGTCGCAAGCTCAGAAATATCTGCAAAAACGTCCGTTGAAAGCGAGAGATCAACATCTTCAAGTGAAAAATAATAGAAGACAAAATTAGGCTAAGAATTCATATCATTTGATAAAAAGAGTCATATATTCAATAAAATAAAGAAAATAGCACCAAGCTCAGAAAAATCCACAAAAATGTCTGTTGGAACATGGAGATTGCCATTTTCAACTGAAAAATAAGAGAAGACAAAATAAGGCTATAAAAGTCATATTATTTAATCTAAAGATATATATCTTAGAGAAAATGTAGAAAATAGCATAGAGATAAGAAAAATCCGCAAAATGTCTGTTGGAACCGGGAAATCGCCATCTTCATCTGAAAAATATGTGAAGATAAAATTCGCAAAAATCTCCGTTGGAACCGTGAGCACGCCATCTTCAACTGAAAAATAAGAGAAGATAACATTATGCCAAAAATCATATCCTTTAAAAAATGATCCATATCTTCATAAAATGAAGAAAAATAGCCCCAAGGTAACAAAAATCAATAAAAATGTCCGCTGGAATCGGTAGATCACAATATTCAACTGAAAAATAAGAGAAGAAAAACGTGAGATATAAATATCATATCATTTAATAAAAAAATTCATATCTTCCATAAAAGGTAGAAAATAGCACCGGGCTTCGAAAAATCCGCAAAAATTTTCGTTGGGACTGAAAGATCGCCATCTTCAACTGAAAAATAAGAGTAGACAAAATCGGCCAAAAATCATATCATTTTTTAAAAATATCCTTATCTTCAAGAAAATTTAGAAAATAGCCCCGAGGTCAGAATCATATGCAAAACTGTCCATTGGAACCGGAAGATCTCCATCTTCAATTGAAAAATAGGAGAAGACAAATTTAGTCCAAAAATCATATCATTTAACAAAAAGATTCATAACTTCACAAAAATGTAGAAAAATAGTCTCGAGCTCAGAAATATCCAAAAAAATGTCCATTGGAACAGGGAGATTGCCATCTTCAACTGAAAATAAGAGAAAACAAAATTAGACTAAAAATCATATCATTTAATAAGATTCATTTCTTCAATAAAATATAGAAAATATCACTGAGCACAAAATCCCCAAAAATACCCGTTGGAACAGGGAGATTGGCATCTTCAAATAAACAATAAGGGGAAATATAATTTGGCCAAAAATGATATCATTTAATAAAATGATCCATATCTTCTAGAAAATGCAGAAAATATGAGCCCAGAAAAATCCGCAAAAATGTCCGTTGGAACAGTGAGATCGCTATCTTCAATTGAAAAATAAGAGAAGGAAAAATTAAGGAAACAATCATATCATTTAACTAAAAGATGCATATCTTCCAGAAAATACAGAAAATAGCTCCGAGCTAAGTAAAATCTGCAAAAATGTCCGTTTGAACCGGGAGATCACCATCTTCAACTGAAAAATAAGAGAAGACAACACTAGGCTAGAAAAATCATATCTCTTATTTTAAAGATACATATCTTATAGAAAATTTGGAAAATAACCAGTAGCTAAAAATGCAAAAACGTCCGTTGGAACTGGGAAATCGCCATCTTAATCTGAAAAATAAGAGATGACAAAATTAGGCATAAAAACCAAATTATATAATAAAAAGATCCATATCTTCCAGAAAATGTAGAAAATAGCTTCTACGTCAAAAAAATCCGCAAAAATATCCGTAGGAACAGAGAGAACGCCATCTTCAACAAAAAAAATAAGAAAAGACAAAATTAGGCCAAAATATCATTTAATAAAATGATCCATATTTTCCTTAAAATGTAGAAAAATTGCCCCGTACTTAGAAAATCTATAAAAATGTCAGTTGGAGCTCGGAGATCGCCACCTTCATCTAAAAATATGAGAAGATAAAATTAGGTTAAAATCATATTATTTATTAAAAAGATCCATATCTTCCATAGAATATAGAAAATAGCATCTCGTCAAAAATCCACAAAAATGTCAGTTGGAACCTGGAGAACGCCATCTTAAACTGAAAAATAAGAGAAGACAAAATAAGGCCAAAAACCTATGATTTAATAAAAAGATCATCTTGAACAACTGGAAAATAAGAGAAGACAAAATTAGGCACCAAAAATCATATCAAAAAAATATAAAGATCATTATGTTCCAGAAAATATAGAAAATAGCCTCGAGCTCAGAAAAATATGCAAAAAATTTCGTTGGAAACGGGTGATCGCCATTTTCAACTAAAAAAGTAATAGAAGATGAAATTAGACCATAAAAATCATTTCATTTAATATATAATCCATATCTTACAGAAAATGTAGAAAATATCCCAAAGCTCAGAAAAATCCCCATAAATGTCTGTTGGAACCGGGAGAACGCCATCTTCATTTAAAATAAGAGAAGACAAAATTAGGCCATAAAAATCATATAATTTAATACAAACATCCATATATTCAATAAACTGTTGAAAATATTTTCGAGTTTAGAAAAATCCGTAAAATGCCTGTTGGAATTGGGATATCGACATCTTCAACTAACAAAATCAGAGAAGACAAAATTAGGCTATAAAAATCATATCATTTAATCTAAAGATTCATATCTTACAAAAAATTTAGAAAATAGCCCGAAGCTCAGAAAAATAATCGAAATTTGTTGTAACCGGTGATCTTCATCTGCAAAAGAAGAGAAGAATAAATTAGGCCTAAAAATCGTAGCATTTAATGAAAAGATCCATATTTCCAGAAAATGTAGAAAATAGCATCCAGGTCAAAAAATCCGCAAAAATTGCTGTTGGAACCGTGAGAACCCCATCTTCAATTGAAAAATAAGAGAAAATAACAATATGCCAAAAAACATTTCATTTAATAAAATGATCTATTTCTTCCATAAAATGAAGAAAAATTGCCACATGCTAACAACAATTAGTAAAATGTTCGCTGGAATCGATAGATCGCAATATTCAAATAAAAAATAAGAGAAGAAAAACGTAGATATAAAAATTATATCATTTAATAAAAAATTCATATCTTTCATAAAATGTAGAAATTAGTACCAAAATTCAAAAATTATGCAAAAATTTCCATTAGATCTAAAAGATCGCCATTTTCACCTGAAAAATAAGAAAAGATAAAATTAGACCAAAAATCTTATCATTTAATAAAAAGATACATTTCTTCTAGAAAATTTAGAAAATAGTCTCAAAGTCAGAATAATACGCAAAATGTCTGTTCGAACGAGAGATCGCAATCTTCAACTGAAAAATAAAAGAAGACAAAATTAGGCCAAAAACATATAATTTAATAAAAATATCCATAACTTTTCGAAAATGTCGAAAAATAGACACAAGCTAAGAAAAAATCCGCAAAAACGTCCCTTGGAACCGGGAGATCACCATCTTCATCTAAAAAAAATAAGAGATGACAAATTAGGTTATAAAAATCATATCATTTAATATAAAGATTAATATTATACAAAAAATATAGTAAATAGATCGGAGCTCAAATAAATCCGCATAAATGTCCTTTGGAACCGGGAGATCGCCATCTTCAAATTAAAAAAAGAGAAGACAAAATTGGGCCAACAAATCATATCATTTCAAAAAAAGATACAAAACTTCCAGAAAATGTAAAAAAATCTCCAAAAATGTCCGTTGAAGCCAGGAGATTGCCATCTTCAACTAAAAAATAACAGAATACTAACATAGGCTATAAAAATCGTATTATTTAATAAAACGTTCTATATCTTCCTTAAAATGTAGAAAATAACACCGAGGTCAAAAAAACCCAAATATGTCAGTTGGAACCGGAAGATTGCCATCTTCAACTAAAAATAAGAGAATACAACATTAGGGTATAAAAATCACATCATTTAATAAAAAGATACATAACTTCCGAAGATGTAGAAAATTGCCCGGAGCTCAAAAAAAGCCGCAAAAATATTCGTTGAAACCGGTAGATCGCCATCTTCATCTAAAAAATATGAGAAGAAAAAATTAGGTCAAAAAATCATCACTTTAATAAAATATACATTACTTCCTGAAAATGTAGAAAAATAGCCCCGAGTTCAGAAAAATCGACAAAAATGTCCGTTAGAACCGTGGATCGCCATCTTCCACTGAATAATTAGAAAAGACAAAATTAGGTTATAAAAATCATATCATTTAATATAAAGATTCAGGACCAATGGCCACCTCGCTTAATTGTCTCAACTAACCCGGTATGCAAGGCATGGGCAGCCTACCATACCCCACGGTTTGGTGCCTGACCACCCCACTTGTAAGGCAGTGCGAGAGTCTAGGTCAACAAAAAAATATAAAGATTTAAATCATACAGAAAATGTAGAAAATAGATCGTAGCTCAGAAAAATCCGAAAAAATGTCTGTTGGATCCGGGAGATCACCATCTTCAATTGAAAAATAAAAGAAGACAAAATTAGGTCAAGAATCATATCATTTAATAAAAAGATACAAATCTGTCATAAAATGTAAAAAATTGCATCAAACTTAGAAAAATCCGCACAAATGTCCGTTGGAACTGGGAGATCGCAATATTCAACTAAAAAGAGAGAAGACAAAACTAGGCCAAAAATCACATCATTTAATAAAAAGACTCAAATCGACAAAATTATCCGTCGAAACCAGAAGATCGCCATCTTTAACGGAATGTTAAGAGATGAAAAAATTAGGTTATAAAAATCATATCATTTAATATGAAAATTCATATCATACAGAAAATGTAGAAAATAGCTCGGAGTTCAGAAAAATCCGAAAAAATGTCTATTGAACCCGGGAGATCGCCATCTTTAATTGAAAAATAAAAGAAGACAAACTTAAGCCAAAAATCGTATCATTTGATAAAAATACATATATGCCATAATATGTAGTAAATAGCACCGAGCTAAGAAAAATCCGCACAAATGACTGTTGGAACCAGGAGATTGCAATATTAAACTGAAAAAATTGAAAACAAAATTTAGTCAAAAATTCATACCATTTAATAAAAACATTCGTATCTTCAAGAAAACGTAGAAAAAAGCCCAAAACTAAGAAAAAATCTGCAAAAATGTCTCTTGGAACTGGGAAATCGCTATCTTCAACTAAAAAATAGGAGAAGACAAAATTAGGATACAAAAATCTTGTCATTTAATAAAGAGATCCATATATTTAATAAAATATAGAAAATAGCCTGAGCTCAGAAAAATCCGCAAAAAATATCCGTTGGAACTGGGAGATCGACATCTTCAATTGAAAAATAACAGAAGAATAAATTTGGATATAAATATCATATCAATTAATATAAAGATTCTTATCTTTCAAAAAGTGTACAAAATAGCCTCGAGCTCAGAAAAATCTGCAAAAATGTCCCTTGGAACTGAGAGATCGTCATCTTCAACCGAAATTTAAGAGAAGACAAAATTAGGCCAAAATATCATATCATTTAATAAAATGTTACATATCTTCCAAAAAGTGGAAAATAACCCGGAGCTCAGAAAAATCCGCAAAAAATGTCCGTTGGAACCGGGAGATCGCCATCTTCAACCGAAATGTATGAGAAGACAAAATTAGGCCAAAATATAATTTCATTTATTAAAAAGATCGGTATCTTCAACTGGAAAATAAGAGAAGTCAAATTTTAGGCTATAAAAAAATATCAATTAATAAAAAGATCCATATCTTTCATAAAATGAAGAAAATAGCACCAAGCTCAGAAAACGATATATAAAAATCTTATCAGTTGAAGACGGTGATTTACAAACATTTTTATAGATGAAGATGGCGCTTTCCCAGTTCCAAGCTGCAAAAAATCGGCAAAAATGTCCGTTGGAACCGGCATATCGTCATTTTCAACTTTAAAAAATAAGAGAAGACAAATTTAGGCCAAAATCCTATCATTTAATAAAAAGATGCATATCTTCCATAAAATTAGGAAAATAGCCCCGAGGTCAGAATAATCTACAAAAATGCCCGTTGGAACTGGCAGATCGCCATCTTTAACAGCAAAAAAAGACAAAATTAGGTCAAAAATCATATTATTTCATAAAAAATACATATCTTATAGAAAATATAAAAAGTAGCCCCAAACTATGAAAAGTCTGCAAAAATGTCCGTTGAAACCGGTAGATTGCCTCCTTCGCCTTAAAAAATAAGAGAAGAAAAATGTTGGCTATAAAAATCTTCCATAAAATGTAAAAAATAGCACCGAGCTCAGAAAAATCCGCAAAAATATTAATTGGAACCGGGAGATCGCCAATTCAACTGAAAAATAAGAGAATGCAAACTTAGGCCAAAAATTAAATCATTTAATAAAAGATCCATATCTTCCAAAAAATTTAGAAAATAGCCCCGAGGTAAGAATAATCTGCAAAAAATATCTAATGGAATTGGGAGATTGCCATCGTCAACTTAAAAATAAGAGAAGACAAACTTTGGCAAAAAAATCATCTCATTTAATAAAAAGATCCATACACTTCCCAAAAATGTAGAAAAATAGACACGAGCTCAGAAAAATCCGCCAAAATGACCATTGAAACCGGGAGAACGCCATCTTCTACTGAAAAAATAAGAGAAGACAAAATTAGTCTATAAAAATCATTTCTTTTAATATAAAGATCCATATCTTATAGAAAATGTAGAAAATAGGCCGGAGCTCAAAAAAATCCGCACAAATGTAAATTGGAACCGGGAGATCGCCATCTTCAACTGAAAAAAGAGAAGACAAAATTGGGCCAAAAAATCATATCATTTAATAAAAATATCCATATCTTCCAGGAGAGGAAGAAAAATAATGCCAAACAAAGAAAAATCCGTAAAAATTTCTGTGGAAACGGGTAGATCACCATTTCAACTGAAAAAATTAGAATATAGCAATCCACAAAAAAGTCTGTTGGAACAGGGAGATCGTAAAAATATAGAAAATATTGAAAATATAGAAAATAGAAAATCAATCATTTACTAAAAAGGTCCTTAAGTTTCATAAAATATAGACAATAACACCGAGCTCATAAAAATCCACAAGAAAGTCTGTTGGAACAGGGATATCGTCATTTTCAACTGAAAAATAAGAAAAGATAAAATTAGGCCAAAAATTATATCATTTAATAAAATGGTACTTATATTCCAGAAAATTTAGAAAATAGCCCCGAGGTCAGAATAATACGCAAAAATGTAAGTTGGAACCGAAAGAACGCCATATTCAACTGAAAAATAAGAGAATAAAAAATTAGACCATTAAAATCATATCATTTAATATCTTCCAACATATGTAGAAAATAGTCTAGAGTTCAGAAAAATCCAAATTTTCATTGGAACCGAGAGATCTCCATCTTCAACTAAAAAAATAAGAGAAGACAAATATAGGCTATAAAAATAATACCATTTAATAAAAAGTTCTTTATCTTTCATAAATTTTAGAAAAAAGCACCGAGCTCAAAAAAATCGCAAAAATGTTCATCAGAACCATGGTCGCCACCTTCAACTGAAAAAAATAAGAGAAGACAAAATCAGGCAATAAAAATCGTATCATTTAATTTAAAGATTCATATCTTATAGAAATGTAGAAAATATCGTGGAGCTCAAAAAATCCGTTAAAAATGTTCGTTAGAACCTGGAGATCATCATCTTCATCTAAAAAACAGAGAAGACAAAAATTAGGCCAAAAAATCACATCATTTCATAAAAAGATCCATATCATCAAGAAAATGTAGAAAAATAGCCTCAAGTTAAAAAATATCCATTGGAACCGGGAGATCGCCATCTTCAACTGAAGAAAATAAGAGAAGACAAACGTATTCTATAAAAATCATATCATTTATAAAAATGTAATAAACAGCACCGAGCTTATAAAAATCTGCAAAAATGTCTGTTGGAACAGGAAGATCACCATCTTCCTCTGAAAAATAAGAGATGACGAAATTGGGCAAAAAATCTTATCATTTAATAAAAAGATCCATATCTTCCAGAAAATTTAGAAAATAATCCCGATGTCAGAATAATAGGCAAAATGTCCAGTAGAAATGGGAGATCGATACCTTCAATAAAAAATAAAAGAAAAGACAATGAGGCCAAAAGTCTTATCATTTAATAAAAACATCCATAACTTCTCGAAAATGTTGAAAAATAGCCCCGAGCTCAGAAAAACCTGCAAAAATGTCCCTTGGATCATGGAGATCGACATCTTCAACTGAAAAATAAGATTGGACAAAATTAGGTTATAAAAATCATATCATTTAATAAAAAGATTCATATTATACAAAAAATATAGAAAATATCCCTAGTTCAAAATAAATCCGCACAAATGTCCATTGGATCCGGGAGATCGCCATCTTCAAAGGAAAAAAAGAAGACAAAATTAGGCCAAAAAATCATATCATTGCTTAAAAGATACATATCTTCCAGAAAATATAGAAAATTAGTCTCAAGCTAAAAAAATCTGCAAAAATGTCTGTTGGAACTGGGAGATCGCCATCTTTAACTGAAAACATAAGAGAAGACAAACGTAAGCTACATAAATCATATTATTTAATAAAAAGTTCTATATCTTTCATAAAATGTAGAAAATAGCACCGTGCTCAAAAAATACGCAAAAATGTCCTTTCTGGAACCGGGAGATTGCCATCTTCAATTAAAAAAAAATAAGAGAATACAAACTTATGCTATAAAATCATATCATTTAATATTACGATACAAAACTTTCCAAAAATTTAGAAAATAGCCCTGAGCTCAGAAAAATCCGCAAAAATGTTTGTTGGAACCAGGGGATCACCATCTTCAACTGAATAATAAGAGAAGACAAAATTAGGTTATAAAAATCATATCTTTTAATATAAGGATTCGTATCATACAGAAAATGTAGAAAATAGCTCGGAGCTTAGAAAAATCCGAAAAAATGTCCATTGGAACCGAGAGATCGCCATCTACAACTGAAAAATAAAAGAAGACAAAATTAGGACAAAAACATATCATTTAATGAAAAGATACATATCGACCATAAATGTAGAAAATAGCACCGAGCTCAGAAAAATCTGCATAAATGTCCGTTGGAGCTGGGAGTTCGCAATATTCAACTGAAAAAGAGAGAAGACAAAATTAGGCCAAAAATTCATATCATTTCATAAAAAGATTCGTATCTTCCAGAAAATGTAGAAAAAAGCCCAAAGCTAAGAAAAATCCGTAAAAATGTCCGTTGGAACCTGGAGATCGCCATCTTCAACTGAAAAATATGAGAAGACAAAAATTAGGCTATAAAAATCTTGTCATTTAATAAAGAGATCCATATCTTTAATAAAATGTAGAAAATAGCAAGGAGATCAGAAAAATCCGCAAAATGTCCATTCGAACAGGAAGTTCACCATCTTTAACTGAAAAATAAGAAGAAAAATAGGATATAAAATTCATATCATTTAATATAAATATTCTTATCTTCCAGAAAGTGTACAAAATAACCCCGAGCTCAGAAAATTCTGCAAAAATGTCCGTTGGAACCGGGAGATCGCCATATTCAAATAAAAAATAAAAGAAGATAAATTTAGGCCAAAATAGCATATAATTTAATAAAATGATACATATCTTCCAAAATTGTGGAAAATAGCCCGGAGCTCAAAAAATTTGTTGGAACCGGGTGATCAGCATCTTCATCTGGAATGTTAGAGAATAAAAAATTAGGCTAAAAATTATATCATTTAATAAAAAGATTCCATCTTTAATTGGAAAATTAGGGAAGACAAACTAAGGCTATAAAAATTTTATCAATTAATAAAAAGATAAATTTCTTTCATAAAATATAGAAAATAGCACCAAGCTCAGAAAATGATATATAGAAATCTTATCTGTGAAGATGGCGATTTTTCGGTTACAACAGACGTTTTTATAGATGAAGATGGCGATTTCTCAGTTCCAAATTTTGTCTTCTCTTATATTTCAATTGAAGATGTCGTTTTCCCTGTTTCAACGGACATTTTTGGCCAAATTTTTCTTCTCTGATATCATTTAATAAAATGTTCCATATCTTCCAGAATATGTGAAAAATGGTCCAAAATTTAGAAAGATCCGCAAAAATGTCCGTTAGAACCATAAGATCGTTATCTTTAACCGAATATATAAGAAGACAAAATTAGGCCAAAAAATGATATCGTTTAATAAAAAGATCGCCATCATCAACTGAAAAAAGATGAGAAGACAAAAGTAGGCAACAAAAATCGTATCAATTAATTTAAAGATCCTTATCTTTCAGAAAATATATATAATAGCACCGAGCTCAGAAAAATATGCAAAAATTTCGGTGAAACCGAGAGATCGCCATCTTCAACTGAAAAAATAAGAGAAGATAAAAAATATACTATAAAAATCATATAATTTAATATAAAGATCCAAATCTTTTAGAAAATGTAGAAAATTGTCCGGACTTAGAAAAATCTGCAAAAAGTCCGTTAGAACAAGGAGATCGCCATCTTTAACGAAAAAAAATAAGAGAATACAAAATTAGTCCAAAAATCATATCATTTAATAAAAAGATACATATCTTCCAGAAAATGTAGAAAATAGTCGCGAACTCAGAAAAATCCGCAAAAATGTCTGTTGGAGCACGGAGATCGCTAACTTTAACTGAAAAATAAGAGAAAACAAACTTATGAAGTAAAAATCATATCATTTAATAAAAAGATACATATCTTCCATAATATTTAGAAAATAGCCCTGATATCAGAAAAATTCACAAAAATTCCATTGGAAACGGGATATCACCATCTTCGACTGAAAAATATGAGAAGACAAACTTAGTCAATAAAAATCATATCATTTAATAAAATGAACCACATCTTCAATAAACTATAGAAAATATTCCCAAGCTCAGAAAATCTACAAAAATGTTTGTTGGAAACATGAATTTGCCATCTTCAAATAAAAAATAAGAGATGACAAAATTAAGGCAAAAATTCATATCATTTAATAAAAAGTTCCATAACTTCCCAAAATATAGAAAAATAGTTCAGAAAAATCCGCAAAAATGTTTGTTGGAACCCGGGGATCGCCATCTTCAATTGAATAATAAGGGAAGACAAAATTAAGTTATAAAAATCATATCATTTAATATAAGGATTTGTATCATACAGAAAATATAGAAAATAGCTCGCAGCTCAAAAAAATCCAAAATAATGTCCGTTGGAACCGAGAGATCGCCATCTGCAACTGAAAAATAAAAGAAGACATAATTAGGACAAAAACATATCATTTAATGAAAAGATACATATCGACCATAAATGTAGAATATAGCACCGAGCTCAGAAAAATTTGCATAAATGTCCATTGGAACTGGGAGATCGCAATATTCAACTAAAAAAAGAGAAGACAAAATTAGGCCAAAAAATCATATCATTTCATAAAAAGATTCATATCTTCCAGAAAATGTAGAAAAAAGCCCAAAGCTAAGAAAAATCCGTAAAAATGTCCGTTGAAACCTGGAGATTGCGATCTTCAACTGAAAAATATGAGAAGACAAAAATTAGGCTATAAAAATCTTGTCATTTAATAAAGAGATCATATCTTTAATAAAATGTAGAAAATAGCAAGGAGATCAGAAAAATCCGCAAAAATGTCCATTCGAACAGAAAGATCACCATCTTTAACTGAAAAATAAGAAACAAATAGGATATAAAAATCATATCGTTTAATATAAATATTTTTATCTTCCAAAAAGTGTACAAAATAACCCCGAGCTCAGAAAATTCTACAAAAATTTCGGTTGGAACCGGGAGATCGCCATCTTCAAATAAAAAAATAAAAGAAGATAAAATTAAGCCAAAATAGCATATCAATTAATAAAATGATACATATCTTCCAAAAATGTGGAAAATAGTCCGGAGCTCAAAAAATTCGCAAAAATGTCTGTTGGAACCGGGTGATCACCATCTTCAACTGGAATATTACAGAAGAAAAAATTAGGCTAAAAATTATATCATTTAATAAAAAGATTCCATCTTTAACTGGAAAATTAGAGGAGACAAACTAAGGCTATAAAAATCTTATCAATTAATAAAAAGATAAATTTCTTTCATAAAATATAGAAAATATCACCAAGCTCAAAAAATGATAAATAGAAATCTTATCTGTTAATTTTGTTTTCTCTGATTCTTAAGTTGAAAATTTCGATCTCCCGGTTCCAACTGACAACTTGCATTTTCTAGGTTTCATCCCCAATTTGCAAGTCAGTCAACTGATGAAGTATCTGTAGAATTACAGTCGCCTGTGAAATGGTCATCTATCGTCTGAAGTCGCAAGTGTAAAATTTGAATTTTTCTCAGCTCCTTTCCATCTCTAGTGACAGTCGCCTGCTGAAGGATATTCAGTCGCCTGTGAATTGCTCTACAGTCGTCTGTGCACAACTTGTATTTTCTAGGCTTCATCCCAATGTGCAAGTCAGTCGACTGATGAAGTTTTTACAGTCGCATGTCTATTTATAGTTGCCTATGTAGCCTTCTACAGTCGCTGTCCTGGCTCAGATTATAGCCGTTTGGAATTTTATAGCCGTTGACCAGTCGACTGTCAGTTGTTCATCAGTCGACTGCCTGTGCCGTAAACTGCCAAAATCTAGCCGTTGCAGATTTATTCATTTTGGATTTTGCTTGGGTTTTAGGGTTTCTTTTGGCTTCCTATATATATGAGAGGGCTGAGTTCATTAGGACTCCTTGGAACTATTGAAGTTCATTTGAGAATCATTAAGCCACTCTCAAACTCTTTTATTTCCCTCTTAAAGCTCATTCTCTCCTTCATGCATTGAAGTCAAGCTCAAGGGAAATCATCCAAGTGCTTTCAAGCTAATCTCATCACTTGGAGATCCTCTTCTATGCCTTGCATTCATTAATGAGTAAATTCATCTCAAGGCATAGGTAAGAGTATTTGTTTTACTTTATGTTTTCAACCCTAATTCTCTTTGTGGGAATTAGATACTCTCTTTGTGGGAGTTTGGTGTCCTAGTGTAGGACTAACCCTAATTCTCTATGTGGGAGTTAGTAATTCTATGTGTGAGAATTTGACCCTTGAGTAGGGTTGGTTTGGTTCTTGTATAGGACAAAATCCTCTGTATGAGGTATCTCTTTGTGGGACTGTATTCACTTCTCTTTGTGGGAATTATTGTGAATATTGGTGTGGATGGACGTACCCATGTTTGGGGAACTAAGGTAAAATATTGTGTTTACGTTTGGATTGATTGTGTTGATTACTTCCTCTTGCATTTATTATTCTGCATTTTCAAGTTAATTTTTAATTGCACAATTTATTGTCATTAATCTATTCAACCCCCTAAAGAGAGTTTGTTGTTAGTATTGCAAGGTAGATGGTCCTTACAATATTTTGGCCTAATTTTGTCTTCTCTTATTCTCCAGTTAAAGATTGCAATCTCCCGGTTCCTACAGACATTTTTACGGATTTTTCTAAGCTCGAGATTATTTTCTACATTTTCTGGAAGGTATGGATCTTTTTATTACATTATATGAATTTTGTAGCTTAATTTTGTCTTCTATTATTTTTAAGTTGAAGATGGCGATGTCCCTGTTCCAATGGACATCTTGGCCGATATTTCAGAGCTCGGGACTATTTTCTACATGTTCTGTAAATATGTATATGTTTAAAATGATATGATTTTTCTACCCTAATTTTGTCTTCTTTTATTTTTCAATTGATGATGGCGATGTCCCGGTTTCAAGGGAAATTTTTGCGGATTTTTCTGAACTCATGGCTATTTTCTACTTTTTATTTTAGATATGGATCTTTCTATTAAATGATATGATTTTTATAGCTTACGTTTGTCTTTTCTTATTTTTCCACTTGAAGATGCCAGTTTCCCGGTTCCAACGGAAATTTTAGCGGATTTTTCTAACATCCGGGCTATTTTCTGTATTTTTTGGAATATAACGATCGTTTTATTTAATGTGATGATTTTTTTCTAATTTTGTCTTCTCTTAGCTTTTTGGTTGATGATGGCAATCTCCCGATTCCCACAGATATTTTTGAGGATTTTTCTGAGCTATGTGCTATTTTTTGTATTATCTGGAAGATATCGAACATTTTATTAAATGATATGATATTTTGGCCTAATTTTGTGTAGATTTTTCTGAGCTTGGGGATATTTTCAACATTTTATGGAAAATAAGAATCTTTATATTAAATGATATGATTAAATTTATTGCCTAATTTTGTCTTCTATTATTTTTCAGTTGAATATAACGATCTCTCGGTTCTAACAGACATTTTTGCGGATTTTTTATGCTCTGTGCTATTTTCTTTATTTTATGGAAGATATAGATCTTTTTATTAAATGATATGATTTTTATAGCTTAAGTTTGTCTTCTATTATTTTTAAGTTGAAGATGTCGATCTCCCAGTTCCAACAGACATTTTTGCGGATTTTTTGTAGCTCAATGCTATTTTCTAGATTTTATGGCAGATATGGATATTTTTATTAAATGATAAGATTTTTATAACCTAATTTGTCTTCTTTTATTTTCTAGTTGAAGATGATGCTTTATATTGAATGATTTGATTTTTGGCCTAATATTGTCTTTCTTATATGTCAGTTGAAGATGGCATTCTCTTGGTCCCAACAGACATTTTTGGGCATTTTTCTGAGCTCCGGGTTATTTTCCGCATTTTCTAGAAGATAAGGATCGTTTTATTAAATGATATGATTTTTGGCCTAATTTTGTCTTCTCTTATTTTTCCGGCATAAGTTGGCGATCTCCTAGTTCCAACAGATAGTTTTGCGGATAATTCTGAGCTGCGGCTATTTTTCACTTTTTCTGGAATATATGGATAGTTTTGTTTAATGATAGCGGAGAGGACAAAATTAGGCCAAAAATGTCCTTTGGAACCGGGAAATCATGATCTTTCGGTTTCAATGGACATTTTTGCAAATTTTCCGGAGATTGGAGTTATTTTCTGCATTTTCCAGAAGATATGGATCTTTTTATTAAGTGATATGATTTTTATAGCCTAATTTTGTCTTCTCTTATTTTTCACTTGAAGATAGTGGTCTCCCCGTTCCAACGGACATTTTTGAGTATTTTTCTGACCACGAGACTATTTTCTGTATTTTTCTGAAAGATATCGATCATTTTATTAAATGATATGATTTTGACCAATATTTATCTTCTCATATTTTTTCGTTGATGATAGCGATCTCCCAGTTCCAACGAATATTTTTGCGATTTTTCTGAGCTCTGAGCTATTTTCTGTATTTTCTGGGAGATATCGACCATTTTATTAAATGATATGATTTTTGTCTGATAGCATGTCTTTTTTAAAAAATTTAGCGATCTCCCGGTTCCGACAGATATTTTTATGGATTTTTTTGAGCTCCGGGATATTTTGTACATTTTTTGGAAAATAATAATATTTATATTAAATGATATGATCTTTATTGCCAAATTATGTCTTCCCCAATTTTTCATTTGAACATAGCGATCCCCGGTTCCAACGGACATTTTTTCGGATTTTCTAAGATCGGTGCTATTTCTTTATTTTATGGAAGATATGGATGTTTTTATTGAATGATATGATTTTTATTACTTAAGTTTGTCTTCAATTATTTTTAAATTTAAGATGGCGATCTCCCGGTTCCAACGGACATTTTTGCGGATTTTTCTGATGTCAGTGATATTTTCTACATTTTTGAAATATAAGAATCTTTTTTTAAATAATATGATTTTATAACCAAAGTTTGTCTTCTCTTATATTTCAATTGAAGATGGCAATCTTTATAGAAGAAGATTTTTTCCCCTAATTTTGTCTTCTCTTATATTTTAGTTGAAGATGGGATTCTCTCGGTCCCAAAGGACATTTTTGCGGATTTTTTTGAGCTCCGGGCTATTCTCCACATTTTCTGGAAGATATGGATTGTTTTATTAAATGATATGATTTTTAGACTAATTTTGTCTTCTCTTATTTTTCCTGTTGAAGTTGACGATCTCCCGGTTCCAACTGACATTTTTGCAGATATTTTTGAGCTCCAGACTATTTTCCACATTTTTCGAAAGATGTGGATCGTTTTATTAAATGATATCAAAAAAGAAAAAAATAGGCCAAAAAATGTTTGTTGGAACCAGGAAATCGCCATCTTCAATTTAAATATAAGAGAAGACAAAATTCGGAACCGAGAAATCACCATCTTCTTCTATAAAAATGTCCATTGTAACCGGGATATCGTCATCTTCAACTAAAAAGATTTTTATATATCATTTTCTGAGCTTGTTGCACTTTTCTACATTTTATGAAAGATAGCTATCTTTTTATTGAATGACATGATTTTTCGGCCTAATTTTGTCTTCTCTTCCTTTTAAGTTGAAGATGGCGATCCCACTGTTCCAACAGAATTTTGCCGATATTTATTAGATCGGTGCTATTTTCTGTCTTTTCTGGAAGATATGGATTATTTTATTAAATGATATAATTTTTTGGTTAATTTTGTCTTCTCTTATTTTGTTATTGAAAATATCGATCTACCGGTTCCAACGGACATTTTTTTCGATTTTTACGGACTCTGTGATAATTTCTACATTTTCTGTATGATATGGACCATTATATTAAATGATATGATTTTTAGGTTTTAATTTTGTCTTCTCTTATTTTTCTATTGAAAATGTCGATCTCTCGGTTCCAACAGACATTTTTTGGACTTTTTTGTCTCGGTGCTATTTTCTAAATTTTATGGAAGATATGGATCTTTTTATTAAATGGTATGATTTTTATCATCTCTGTTTATCATCTCTTATTTTTCAGTTGAAGATGGGGTCTCCCAGTTTAAACAGAAATGTTTGCAAATTTTTATGAGCTCGGGCTATTTTCTGCACTTTCTGGAAGATATGGATCGTTTGATATGATTTTTTTACCTAATTTTGGTTCTCTTATTTTTCATTGAAGATGGCGATCGCTTGGTTCCAACGGACTTTATTTGCAGTTGAACTACATGCTTTTTTCTACATTTTCTGTATGATATGAATCTTGATAAATGATATGTTTTTTATATCCTAATTTTGTCTTCTGTTCTATTTTCGATTGAAGAAGGCGGACTCCATGTTCCAACGGAATTTTTTGCGGTTTTTTCGGGGCTATTTTTCTACATTTTCCGTAAGATATGAATCTTTATATTAAATGATCTGATTTTTGTAGCCTAATTTTATTTTCTACATTTTTCGTTTGATATGATTTCTTACCTAATTTTGGCTTCACTTATTATTTTCACTGAAGATGGTGATCACTTGGTTCCAACGGACTTATTTGTGGATTTTTTAAGCTACGTGCTTTTTTGTACATTTTCTGTATGAAATGAATCTTTATAAATGATATGATTTTTATATATAATTTTGTCTTCTCTTCTATTTTCGGTTGAAGATGATGGTCTCCAGGTTCCAACGGACTTTTTGCGGTTTTTTCTAAGCTCGGAGTTATTTTTTTACATTTTCTATAAGATATGAATCTTTATATTAAATGAAATGATTTTTGTAGCCTAATTTTATTTTTCTCTTATTTTTCAGTTGAATATGATGATCTCCCGATTCCAATGGACATTTTGCAGACTTCTCTGAGCTCCGGACTATTTTCTATATTTTCTGGAATATATGGATCTTTTTATTAAATGATATGATTTTTTGGCCTAATTTTTTCTTTCCATTGTTTAGTTGAGGACGATGATCTCCTGGTTCCAACAGACATTTTTAGCAAATTTTCTAAGCTCGACACTATATTTTACATTTTCTGTAAGATATGGATCTTTATAATAAAAGATGGATCTTTATAATAAAAGATATAATTTTTAAATCCTAATTTTGTCTTCCCTTATTTTTCAGTTGTAATGGCGATCTACCAGTTCCATCGGACATTGTTGCAGATTTCTCAGAACTCGGGATTATTTTCTTCATTTTCTGGAAGATATGGATGTTTTATTGAATGATATGATTTTTATAACCTAAGTTGATGGCGATATCCCGTTTCCAATGGAAAGTTTTGCATATGTTTATGAGCTTCGGCCTATTTTCCACATTTTTGCAAGACGTGGATAGTTTTATTAAATGATATGATTTTTTGGCCTAATTTTGTCTCCCATTATTTTCCAATTGAAGATGGCAATCTCTCGGTTCCAACTGA
The DNA here is from genome assembly GCA_030789695.1 of Scilla litardierei. NCBI lineage: Eukaryota > Viridiplantae > Streptophyta > Magnoliopsida > Asparagales > Asparagaceae > Scilla > Scilla litardierei. Next base: position 58,685 of record JAULAV010008755.1, read on the forward strand.
CATTTTTGCAGATTTATCTGAGCTCAGGGCTATTTTCTACATTTTCTTGAAGATATGAATATTTTATTGCTTTATATGATTTTTGTAGGCTAATTTTGTCTTCTCTTATTTTTCAATGGAAGATGGCAATATTCCTGTTCCAACGGACATTTTTACCCATTTTTCTGAGCTCGAGACTAGTTTCTACATTTCTATAGGATATTGATTTTTTTATTAGATGATATGATTTTTCCATCCTAATTTTGTTTTCTCTTTATTTTTTTTAATTGAACATAGCGATCTCCCAATTTCAACGAAAATTTTTGCGAATTTTTTGACCCCGATGCTATTTTCTGCGCTTTATTGTCGATATGAATATTTTTTAAATTATAAGATTTTTGTAGTCTACATTTATCTTCTCTCTTTTTTTACTTGAAGATGGCAGTCTGCCAGTTCCAACAGACATTTTTGCGGATTTTTCTGAACTCGGGGCTATTTTCTGAATTTTCTGGAAGATACCGATCGTTTTATTACATGTTTTGATTTTTGGCCTAATTTTGCTTTTCTTATTTTTTAAGTTGAAAATTCCAATCTCCAGTTCCAACTGATATTTTACCGATTTTTCGGAGCTCGGGGCTATTGGTACATTTTCTGAAAGATGTGGATCTTTTTATTAAATGTTATCATCGTTAGCCTAATTTTGTCTTCTCTTAGTTTTAAGTTGAAGATGGCGATCTCACTGTTCCAACTGACATTTTGTAGATTTTTCTGAGATCGGGGCTATTTTTCTGCATTTTCTGGAAGATATGGATCGTTTTATGAAATGATATTATTTCTTGGTTTAATTTTTTCTTCGCTTATTTTTTTTGTTGAAAATATCGATCTCCCGGTTCCAACGGACATTTTTGTGGACTTTTTCAAACTCTGGGATAATTTCTACATTTTCTGTATGTTATGGACCTTTATATTAAATGATATGATTTTTAGGTTTTAATTTTGTCTTCTCTTATTTTTTTCTATTGAAAATGTCGATCTCTCAGTTCCAACAGACATTTTTTGGACTTTTCTGTCTCGGTGCTATTTTCTAAATTTTATGAAAGATATGGATCTTTTTATTAAATATATGATTTTTATCGTCTTTGTTTATCATGTCTTATTTTTCAGTTGAAGATAGCAATTTTCCGGTTCAAACGGATATTTTTACGAAATTTTATGGTCTCCGGGCTATTTTCTACATTTTCTGTAAGATATGGATCTTTATATTAAATGATATGATTTTTATATCATAATTTTATCTTCCCTTAATTTTTTCAGTTTCAACATGGCGATCTCCCGGTTCCAACATACATTTTTGCAGATTGTTTTCTAATTTGGTGCTATGTTCTCCATTTTATGGAAGATATTGGTCTATATATTAAATTATACGATTTTTTAGGTTCTAATTTTGTCTTCTGTTATTTTTCTTTTGAAGATGGCGATCTCTCGGTTCAAACAGGCATTTTGTCGGATTTTTCTAAGCAAGTGATATTTTCTAAATTTTATGGAAGTTATGGATCTTTTTATTAAATGATCTTCTCTTATTTTTCAGTTGAAGATGGCATCTCCTAGTTCAAATGAAAATTTTTGCGAATTTTTATGAGCTCGGGGTTATTTTTTACATTTTCTGGAATATATGTATCGTTTGATATGATTGTTTGGCTTAATTTGGTTTTCTCTTATTTATTTGTTGAAGATGGTGACCTCTTGGTTCCAATAGACATTTTTGTGGATGTGTTTGAGCGAGCTATTTTCTACATTTTCTGTAAGATATGGTTCTTTGTAAATGATATGATTTTTATAGCCTAATTGTGTCATCACTTATTTTTCATTTGATGATGGCGATCTCCTGGATCCAACAGACTTTTTTTACGGATTTTTCTGAGCTCGGGTCTATTTTTCTACATGTTCTGAAAGATACATATTTTTTATTAAATGATATTATTTTTGGACTAATTTTGTTCTCTTTTTTGGATGTAGAAGGCAATCTCCTAGTTCCAACTTACTTTTTAAATGATATTATTTTTGGACTAATTTTGTTCTCTTTTTTCGGTTGAAGAAGACGATCTCCCGGTTCCAACTTACTTTTTGGCAGATTTTTCTTAGCTCGGGGCTATTTTCTATATTTTCTGTAAGATATGGATCTTTATTTTAAATGAAATGTTTTTATAGCCTAATTTTATCTTCTTTTATTTTTCAGTTGAATATGACAATCTCCCAGTTCCAACGTGCATTTTGCGGACTTCTCTGAGCTCTGGACTATTTTCTACATTTTCTGAAAGATATGGATCTTTTTATTAAATGATACGATTTTTGGCCTAATTTTGTCTTTCTTTTTTTATTTGAAGATGATAATCTCCCGGTTCCAACAAACAATTTACGGGTTTTTTAAGCTTAGCGCTATATTTGACATTTTTAGTAAGATATGTATCTTTAAATTTAATGATATGATTTTTAAATCCTAATTTTATCTTCTCTTTTTTTTCAATTGTAGATGGCGATCTCCAGGTTCCATCGGATATTGTTGCAGATTTTTCTAAGCTTGGGTTATTTTCTACATTTTCGGGAAGATATGGATGTTTTATTAAATGATATGATTTTTATATCCTACGTTTTTCTTCTCTTATTTTTCAGTTGAAGATGGCGTGATATTTTCGCTGATTTTTCTGAGCTCGGGGCTCTTTCTAAATTTTTTGAAAGATATTGATCTTTTTATTAAATAGGATTTTTGGCCTAATTCTATATTCTCTTATTTTTCAATTGAAGATGGCGAGCTCCCGGTTCAAACGGACATTTTTTGTATTTTTCTGAGCCCATGAATATTTTCTACATTTTCTGGAAGATTGGATCTTTTGTATCGAAATATAATATTTTATTGCTTAATTTTATCCCCTCTTATTTTTCAGTTGAAGATGGCGAATTTCCAGTTGCAATAGAAATTTTTGCAGATTTTTCTAAGGTCGAGTGTATTTTTTATATAGTATATGGATCTTTTTATTAAATGATATGATTTTTATAGGCTAATTTTACATTAACTTATTTTTCAGTTGAAGATGGCAATCTCCACTAACCAATTGACATTGTTGCAGATTTTTCCGAACTCGGGCCAATTTCTACTTTTTGTGGAAGATATGTATCTTTTTAATAAATACTATGATTTTTGGCTTAATTTTGTCTACTCTTATTTTTCAGTTGAATATGACGATCTTTCGGTTCCAACAGACATTTTTGCGGATTTTCTGAGCTTGGGGCTATTTTCCGTATTTTGGAGAAAATATGGATTTTTATTAAATGATATGATTGTTCTAGCCTAATTTTGTCATCTCTTATTTTTCACTTGAAGATGGCGGTCTCCCAGTTCCAACGGATGTTTTTGCAAATTTTTTCGACATCGAGGCGATTTTCTGTATTTTCTGAAAGATATTGATCGTTTTATTAAATGATATGATTTTTGGCCAAATTTTATCTTCTATATTTTTTTCGTTGATGATGGCGATCTCCCAGTTCCAACAGATATTTTTGCAGATTTTTCTTAGCTCTGTGCTAGTTTTGTATTAACTGGAAGATATCGACCGTTTTATTAAATGATATGATTTTTGGCCGAATTTTGTTTTTTAATTGTTAAATTCAGGATCTCTCGATTTCAACGGATATTTTTGTGGATTGTTCTGAGCCCTGGACTATTTTCTATATTATATGGAAGATATCGACCGTTTTATTAAATGATATGATTTGTTAGCCAAATTTTATTTTATTTTATTGTTAAATTTAGTGATCTCCCGGCTCCGACAGATATTTATTCGGATTTTTTTGAGCTCGGGGATACTTTCTACATTTTATGGAAAATAAGAATCTTTATGTTAAATTATTTGATTTTTATCGCGAACTTTTGTCTTCTATTATTTTTAAGTTGAACATAGCGATCTCCCAGTTCCAACAGATATTTTTTTGGATTTTCTGAGCTTGGTGCTATTTTATTTATTTTATAGAAGATATGGCTCTTTTTATTAAATGATATGATTATTAGCTTAAGTTTGTCTTCTATTATTTAAAAGCTGAAGATGCGATCTCGTGGTGTTCCAACTTACATTTTTGCGGATTTTTCTGAGCTCGGGGCAATTTTCTAAATTTTATGGAAGATATGGAGCTTTTTATTAAATGAAATTATTTTAATAACTAATGTTTGTCATCTCTTATATTTTAGTTCAAGATGGCATTCTCTTGGTCCCAAGGGATATTTTTGCTGATTTTTCTGAGCTCCAGGATTTTACCACATTTTCTAGAAGATATGGATCGTTTAATTAATTGAAATGATTTTTGGCCTAATTTTGTCTTCTCTTATTTTTCCAGTTGAAGTTGGCGATCTTCCGGGTCCAATGGACATTTTTGCGGATATTTTTGAGATCTAGTCTTTTTCCACATTTTCTGGAAGATATGGATCGTTTTATTAAAGGATCCATATGGAAAACAAAATTAGGCCAAAAATGTTTGTTGGAACCGGGAAATCGCCATCTTCAACTGAAATATAAGAGAAGACAAAATTCGGAAACAGGAAATCACCATCTTCATCTATAAAAATGTCCATTGAAATATGGATATCGCAATCTTCGACTGAAAAAGATTTTTATATATCATTTTCTGAGCTTGGTGCTATTTTCAACATTTTATGAAAGATATGGATCTTTTTATTAAATGATACGATTTTTCTAGCCTAAAATTTTCTTCTCTTATTTTTCAGTTGAAGATGGCGATATCCTGGCTCCAATGGAAATTTTTGCGGATTTTTCTGAGCTCCAGCATATTTTCCACATTTTTGGAAGACATGGATCGTTTTATTAAATGATATGATATTTTGGCATAATTTTGTCTCCTCTTATTTTACTGTTGAAGATGGCGATCTCTTGATTTCAACAGACATTTTTACACATTTTTTGAGCTCAAGGCTATTTTCTACATTTTATAGAAGATATGGATCTTTCTATTACATTATATGCTTTTTGTTTGCAAATTTTGTCTTCTCTTATTTTTTAGTTGAAGATGGAAATTTACCAGTTCCAATGTACATTTTGCCGATATTTCAGAGCTCGAGACTAGTGTCTACATTTTCTGTAAGATATAAAACTTTTTATTAAATGATACGATTTTTCTATTCTAACGTTGTCTTCTCTTATTTTCCAGTTGAAGATGGCAATCTGCCGGTTCCAACGGAAATTTTTGCGAATTTTCTGACCTCGACATTATTCTCTGTGTTTTATAGTCGATACGAATATTTTAATTAAATGATATGATTTTTATAGCCTACGTTTATCTTCTCTTATTTTTCAAAGGAAGATCGCGGTCTCTTAGTTCCAACGGATATTTTTGCGTATTTTTCTGAACTCGGGGCTATTTTCTGTATTTTCTGGAAGCTATCGATTGTTTTATTACCTGTTATGATTTTTTGACGTAATTTTGTCTTCTTTTATTTTTTTCGTTGATGATGGCGATCTCCAGGAACTAATAGATATTTTTGCGGATTTTTCTGAGCTATGGCCTATTTTCTGTATTATCTGGAAGATATCGATCGTTTTACTAAATGATAAGATTTTTTGGCTTAATTTTGTCTTCTCTTTTTTGTTAAATTTGGGGATCTCTTGGTTTTGATGGACATTTTTGCGGATTTTTCTGAGATCTGGGATATTTTCTACATTTTATGGAAAATAAAAATCTTTATATTAAATGATATGATTTTGATTGCCAAGTTTTGTCTTCTCTTATTTTTCAGTTGAACACAGCGATCTTCCGATTCCAACGGACATTTTTTCGGATTTTCTGAGCTAAGTGTTATTTTCTTTACTTTATGGAAGATATGGATCTTTTTATTAACACTACTAGAAAATAGAGCAACAACCACGTAACATCTGCCACGGAACAATTCCGTGGCAAATATTTCTTTATTAGCCACGGACGATTTGTGGCTATTGTTTCGTGGCAAAATAGTAATAGCCACGGAAATTCAGTCGCAAATACAAAATGGTAAGTGGAGATTATAGTTGCCACGTACGCAACGAAAACCTGTCGGCAAATTTTGGTGGGTAAACAAAAAAACGTAATGAATTTTTATTTCCTTACATAAAAATATAACGAAAACGAAAAATTTTATAACAAAACCCAATCCCTCTCTCGCTCTCTCGCTCTCTCGCTTTCTCTCACGCTCTCTCTCGACGAATTCCGGCGACAATCTCTCTCTTGAGCGACGAAACCTGGCGACGATCAAGCTACTCGTGGACAAGACCAAGTGATGAAACCAGCTCGACGATCCGATGATCTCCAGAGATATCTGGCGAAAAAAACTAGGGTTTCTTTTCGCCGCTGATCTACGTGTTCTCGGGCGACGGTAGACTCAGGCCGGTAGCTATAATCCTCCCTCTATCTATCTATTTCTCTATCGATTCTAACAAATTAGGGCTTTTTTCCGCAGACGAACTAACCAAACGAATTACGAATATTTGACTTTGATAACGCCGGTGACGACGACAAGGTTCTGATTTTGATTTTTTCTTCAGTATTTGAAAATTCCTCAAAGTTAGTTTTGATATTGATATTGATTTCTGTTTTTTGTTTGAAATTCCTTCATTGTTTGATTTATGTGGTGGGATGTTGGATATTAATGTTTATGATCGGAATCTCCGTTACATGTGTTTTTATGAATCATTTGTTAATGAAAACTCTACCCATGAAGTCTTCTGGTGGAACATTGTGTTGTGTTTCAGTTTATTAATCCATTTAATGGATAATTTATTTTACTTGTTTCTGGGACCATAATGGCATACTGATGATGGTATTAAAGCTTAGAAATCTTGAGGTGGATGACATAATAATTTTAGGTGATGTTAAAATATGGTTTTTATTATGATTGATATAAGTGATTCATATTTACTTGTATGTTTTCTTGGCAGCATCGGTTGTATCTGCAATTTCTTAAGTGGTATTAATTTCATCGATCGCATAGCTTTATAATCTTATTTCCAAAAGATTCTTTTGCCTTAATATTTTGCTCTACCCTATTTTTTTGGGTGCCAGCATCGGTCCTCGCTTACTTGGTTTGTATTTTAATAAACCATATTCGATTAGTCCATTCGTTCTATCAATTGTACCCGTATCCTGTCTTTTGGGGATTTACGTTCTGCACGTGTCATTTTTACTGTATCCAAGTTGATTGTGTGCATGCTGATCGCGCCCGGGCGTACACCCTAAAGAGCGACCGTGTAGTTTTACCGCAAGCGCACGGTGTAGCGGCGAGCGGGTATCGAACACAGGGAGGACGTATGATGGTGCCTTCTCCGAACAACCTGGCTATGGGGACAGAAAAGTAGGAAATTGCCTTTCGGCGATGTTGTCACAATCGTCAAACAATGTAAAAAGAGATATAAAATCAAATAAAGACGCCTAGGGAATAGGGGATCCCCACTACTCACCGTGTCTCGTCATTATGATTCATCGGTTTCACAATTGCTAGGGTAGAGTGTCAGGTGAACTAGTTGCAACTGAATGTAAAACCTAGCTCACGCTCTCGCGCTGTTGCCTGTCTATAGCAAACCTAGGCTCGGGTCCAATCTCTTGCAAACCCTAGCCTAGGCAAGCTAGCATTAGGATCAACATCATCGTTCAATCGCATCCCGAGACCACTCTCGTGCAAACTCGGGCTACGACCTAGGTTGGGATAGTTCCTACCCGTCCAATCTCTTTCAAACGGGTATCGGTATAGAATTGCAACCGAGAATCCTAGTATCGGTCCAATCTATTGCAAACCGATACTAAGGAAACTCGATTTCAACCCAATTCGGATTTCTAGGGTTTCCTATCGAATTGGGATCCAATCTCTTGCAAATCCCAATCGATATGAACACCTAGCTATCCGTATTATATCAATCCCAAACTAACCCTAATCAATTCTAGCAATAGTTCTACCAAATCGTCACAAATCGGAAATTGGGCTCGTAGGGTTCATCCCCACGCCTTAAGACGTTAAAACTACTCACAAATCATATTGCTAATGGAAGAATAATCAATAGAAACAACAATAGAATTCATAGCAATATTCAAAATAGCAATAAAAATAGGATTTTTAATAGAGAAGGAGACAAACCAATGTAGCTTTCCAAGAATCCAACAAAATAACACTTTTCTCTCCTCTCCAAACACAAGAATTAAACTCTAAAAAATCTAATCTAAAAAGGCTGCCAAAAGCAATAGAAAAAGCTCTCTAAACTAGGTTAGAATCTGGGGTTAAATACCCCCCAAAACTGCCCAAAAATTCGTGACCAAACTGCCCCTGCGCAGCTCCAAAATCGTGATTTCCGCTACAGGCAGCGCTGCTCACTCGGCCGAGTGACAAAGGTCACTCGGCCGAGTGAGGGACCCTGACGGATTCCAGTAACTCTGGGGTCTTGGGGGTCGTCACATCGGGCGTCACTCGGCCGAGTGAGTTGTAGTCACTCGGCCGATGTGCTTATCTTCACTCGGGCGGACGACAATTGCCACTCGGCCGAGTCGGGCTTCTGCTGCTCAGACTGACGGATTACAGTAAGTTGGCTATTTTTGATGGCCGTCGTCTGGGTGCCACTCGGGCGGACGGGATACGTCACTCGGCCGAGTCGGCTTCTGATGCTCGGCCGAGTGCACGCTGATATTCTGCTTGGCGCGTGTCTGATCTGGCCGGCCGAGCGGGGTCTCGTTGGTCGGCCGAGTGACTCCTTCACTCGGCCGAGTGAGACACTGAAGATGCCCAAATTGCGTAATTTTGCCTCCTCTTCGCTCCTACGATGTTCTTTCTTCTTCCGCTCCTCTCCAATCTCAAAATACCCCTCAGGGAAGTCGTCGGTGACACTCCGGAGTGGGTGTATCTCGGAATCACTCCAAATCGCTCCAAATCTCCTGAAATACGACAAAAACAACAAATCGTGAAAAGTATCGCAATGTTGCCGAATAAACGTAAAAACACAATTTGAGCGATCAAAATGGCATGCAAACATGCAGAAAAAGGTGTAAAATATGAAGTGATCAAATCCATCAAGCTTACCTCTTACTCGTCCTCGAGGAAGATAAGTAAAAGGCGAACCCGGTGGATTTAGAAAATGAAAACGATGGAAAAACGGAAAACGAAAAAAGAAAGAAGAAAGCGAAGAGGGAAGCTGCTATATCATTTTTCTCAGGACGTGGGTTTTGCTTACTCATATAGCATGCATCGAATGTAAAACACATGTCAAAGATTTTTATTTCGATATCATAGTATAATGGTGCAAATAGAAATAGAAAACCCAAGAATATCGATATAGCATGAAAAATGGAATAATTCTAAGATTAACATCGTCTGAATCATTTAAAGCGGTATACAACATCGCAGATCACACACTTTTCAATTGAATGCTTTCTATGAGGAGTATAAAGGATATCACACAATAGAGTAGGAAGAATAGAAAAGCGTGGATTTCATGAAGTGAATGCTAGGCATAGATTTCTGGATTTCGTGAAGCTAAAACAGTCTCACCGAGTATAGAATATTACTTAGCCTAGGTTGTCATGCACCGTCAGGTAGTCACTCTCTCACACATCATTGGATTCTCTCCCCCAAGATTATCTATAAGCGTGGTGGCATATACAAAACTATACTTACATTCCCCATCCCTATTGATGCTCCAAAAGTAACGTAAAATAAAAATGAAAACAAAAAGAGGGAAGTAAGAGAGAAGGGGTATGAGATGGGATCGTTTTGAGCTTCCTTTCTCTTTTCTTTTCTTATTCTCAAATCTTTTTCTTTTTCTTTTTCTCTTTTTTTTTCAATAGCATATATACTCAATGATCCCAAATCAAAGAGAAGGATATACAAGTATTATATTTTTTTTCTTTGGATTTCGGGGAATTTGGAGCTAGGAATTTAGTAACGGGGAAATGCCAAATACTAGAATCGCTAAGGGGAGATTCACCAATGATTTTAAAATAGAGAATTAATGTTCAAGATATGTGGAGAAAGAAATAAATATGTCTCTAAGTTCACTCTATAAGAGGTGCATGACAACTTCAGCAGGGTAATCTAATCTACTCGGTTTCGATCTCAAAAAAGCAAACTAATCCAGATTTATCATAGCTAACATCATTCAATCATCCTGAAGTGAAGTGTGCAAGTCATGCAAATAGAAGTGATATAGGAAAAGAAAACGGTACTCCAGATATAAGCATTCAATGCGTGAATCTTGGTGTGTTTTCTACGATAGCATACATATGAATATTCAGACTCAGCTAATAATATAATTTCATCCATTTTCATACGGAAAAAAAATGTGGGTTACTATCTCTAAATGCAAGGCAGATCATAGCATATGATATCAGAAATAAAAGCTAAGACATGACAAATATAGCATGCATATAGAGAAAGCTAACTCCACGTCATCATCATCACAGAAAAGTCATCTCTAGCAAAAGATGAAAGAAATAAAGATAAACGAAAATGAAAACTATTTACAATGCGGCACACAAGAAAAATAAGAAAAACGTGATGCATGGAAAAAAAATGAAAAAGTGATGAAAAAGTGAGTGATAAAGTGGAAAAACGTGGGAAACTAAAAATAAAGGGTGACAAAAGCAAAAAGCGTGAGAACTCACTCCCCCAAGCTAAAGTGCACAGTGTCCTCAATGTGCGACGTGTGGCACACTGAGAGACGTGTAATGGGAGGGGGTGGGGATGCATGCATGATGAAAAGAAGTAAAAAGAACAAAATGAAAAATATGATGTGAATGTGATGCATGCAAGGACAAGAGTGATCCAGATATGTGTGTGTCACCAAAAATACTCTCCCTCACTCCCGGAAAAAGGATATAGAAACATATGATCAAAAAGTGGACAAAAGTAGTGATGGGAGGGGGGTGGTCAAAAATCAACATGACCAAGCAGAGAATGGGCAGCATATCGACAAAAATCGGGGGCATCAAGGGTGTGCCTAAGCTGGTGGTGTTGCGCCATCTCCGTCCTGAGGCGGAGGTGGGGGTGTGTGGTGGTGGGCGTGGTACAATCTGCTGGGTGGGTGGTGGTCGTGGCAGTCGCTCGAGGATCTGGGTCAAGCAATAGTGAATGCTGGGAAGTAGGTCGAGGCGGTGCTGCATGGCGGTGACTGTGGAAGACAAAGCCCTAAAATCGCCCCGGAGTCCACTCAACCCCCCCTTAAGAGCGCGAACGCTCTGAACTAAGGCGTCAGGGGGTGGTGGAGCGGAGGGACGGACAAGTCTAGGCTGAGCTGGTCGGGGCTGTCTAATACGGGCGGTGTAGGTGATCGGGACAGCAGGCATGGGTGGTACGGGTGCTGTGCTCACTAGTGGATGCCCAGCCTCAGGGCGAGGCTGGGACGCAGGCTGGTGTGAGGTGGAAGCAGCAGCAGTGGGAGTGGAAGACAAAAATCGGTGACGAGGCGGTAAGAGAGGTTAGTGACACAGAAGTGGGGACAGAAGTCACGACGCTCTCAGATAGAACGGCTACGGTGGAGACAGAAGTGTCAACCGCTGGGGAGGCAGTGTAGGGTCCAAAAGGTGAAATCCCAGCGGAGATCATACTGGCCATGGTCTCCACGACAGCAGCGAAAGAAGGCTCTCCGCTTTCAACAAAAGTAGGTGGGCGCTCGGGTAGCAGAGAAGTGAGTGACTCAACTGAAAAGGGCACAGCAGTGGTGGTGGTGGTGGCAGACGTGGTGGGCGTAGGCTCAGCAAGTGTACTCCCGACACTGGCAGAAGTGGGGACAGAAGTGTCGGGAGTGGCAGAAAGTGTAGGCTCAGGCTGAGGGAACACAGGGTCAGCTGGCGGCGCAGGGTGTGCAGGTGGTGCAGGCTCAGCTCCCTTGGCATCTAGCACGTAGGCGGCGGGGATCAGGAGATCCATCACCGGAAGCCAGTCGTCGTGTGTTGGTCCTAAGTGTGTCCGAGCAGGGCTCGGAAGGATCATGTAGTCAGCACCGTACGGACCGTGCAACCATACCCAGTGCCGCTGACCGTGCGGACGAAGCATCTTCATCCGGGCCATGACGTCTATCAAAAGTGCAGTGGGGCACGGGGCTCGTCGCAGGTCAGCCGGAAGGTCCTCGCTGGTCATCAGGGCTAGCAGAGTGATCAGCCCGTCGCAACATATCGGGGAGCGAGCGCCTACCGATACGATGATGCGGTCCAAAAACCAGCTAGCGACGTCGATCTCGACGGCGGGGACCAACGTGACTTCATCCCTATCAAGAACTCTGGGGCGAGTCATCACGTAGAGCATATAGAGCTCAGGCGTCGACATCGTCCCAGGCTCGTACCTCGCCAGAAAGGTGGTCGCCATAAGGCGCTGAGCTATGCGGAGGCAGGGGTGGACTATGGCCGAGGCCTTGGCCCTACTAGGGTCAAAGGCCGGTGGTAAACCTGTGATCCGGGCCCAGAAGGCGTGTGAATCGAAGGATGGGGAAGGTATGTGTGTGGGGGCGTAGGCTCGGTCGGGTGTGGGGACAGCGGGCCACTGAAAGAATGCTCGAAGCATATCGAGAGTGATCTGACACTCTCGATCCATGAGTCGGAAGGAGCATCCCTCAGCGGTCCGGGCGATCGAGCTGAGGACCTCGAGTGTCGGACGGACGTAGGTGTCCGCAGATACAGAAAGAAAGTCTCGCCAACCCACGTTGTCATACAACGTGAGTAATCCCTCGAGTACCCCCAGGCGGTCTAGGTCAGCAAGGTGTACGAACCTGGAGGGCACTATCGAGCGCTGGGCGATACGCTCAAAAGCGACGTGATGTGCGTCGTCTCGGAACGTAATACCCAGCGGCCCGACAAGTGGAGCCGGTGGTGGCAGTGGGTCGACTGGGAGTGGCTATGCGGGGTGAACGGGGTCTGCAGGCTGTGGTTGTGCGGGGTGAACGGGGTCTGCAGGCTGTGGCTGTGCGGGGTGAGGCGGTGTAGGCGGAGGAGAGTCCTCCATCTCGTGGGAGGGGCCGGGCTCATCCGGCCTCTTCTGCTTGGCGGAAGCTCTCCTAGACCGTGGCCGTGTCCGGGGCGGCATAGGTGCTCCGAGTGCTCACCAAAAACAGAAAAAGTGCGGCGTGCGAAAATAAGTGGAACGAGTATACCGGAACACGCCGCGAGAGCAAAAATAGTGGATGCGTGCGAAGACGCCGCCTCCACAAAGCCAAAAACGCTCCCTGGAAGCTCCCCTAAGCTCCCCTAAGCTCCCCAATATAGCCTGCACATCAAACGAAGATATCAGCGTGTAACATTCAAAATGTATGGGGGGTTAGGGGTATATTAGATAAATATTGAAGTTAATTTGATTTAGGGGTTCGATTAGCATATGGATCGTCGAAAAATATAAGAAAAAGGAGAAAATAGGGCGAAATGGGGTTACCGGAGCTCGGCCGGCGGTGAGATCGTCGTCGGCGACTCGGGCGGAGGGGCGGCGGCGTCGGCCGGCGGTGGTCGGCCGAGCGCAGCAACGGCAGGGTGGATCGGGAGAGTGGGGGTGGCAGCGGTCAGGAGAAAGGGGCGCGGGCTCGGGCGAACGAAATTGTGACGCTTCGAATTCCGCGTCGAGCCCGCGTCTCTTATAAAGGAAAAGTTACGACTCGGCCGAGTGAAAGTGTCACTCGGCCGAGTGATCGTAATGGAAATATTTTTGAAAATTCCTCCCCGCTTACGACTCGGCCGAGTGGCTTTGCCACACTCGGCCGAGTGGAAAAAGTCCATTCGGCCGAGTGGCACAAGTTACTCGGCAGTTCTCGCCCTAGGAGCGTATCAGTTTCACTCGGCCGAGTGAAGATATATACTCGGTCGAGTGGCAATTATACTGAAATCAAGAAAAGAAACAGAGAGTTAGGTACAGCAGACTTCCCTCGTTTGTGCGCCGCTCGGGCGGACGAACTTATGTACTCGGCCGAGTGGATATTCTACTCGACCGAGTGACTCTTGTTTTCTGCTGTTTGGCTCCGTTTGGGCTCTAATCTCTGTTTTTCTTCCTCCAGTTGATTTCTTCCTTCTCCTAGGCATCGAGCGCATTCCTGGAGCGCTCTTCGTCGCCTTGTTCATCCTCCTAATGATAGATATCCCTTTCTCCTCTCCTGTCAAAGAAAAATAAGACCCGTTATCTCGAATTTTTCAGGCAAACGACTCAAAACACTAATAATTTCTAAAACAAAAATAAAGAACAAAGTAAAAATAAAGCGATAACCGTCGGGTTGCCTCCCGACAAGTGCTCGTTTAAGGTCTTGAGCTCGACCCCCTTGGATTTTCAATTCATTGCGGGATGTTGGGTGCATATGAGATGCACCCGTCGAATTTACCGGGAAGAACGCTCGGATTTGGATGTTGTGGCGGCGTGTTCTTCCTCAGTGCTCCTTCGTCACGGGTAGTGTTGGGGGGTGGCTCCCCCAAGCTAGTGCTTGTTCCGGGCCTTGGCTTCACCGGAGACACCGATTTCCGTATCGGTGGAGCTTTCTTCGGAGTCCTCATCTTTGAGAGCTTGCAGAGCTCTCGTATTCTTGCGACATCAGCGTCGCCTTCGTCAACTTCCATGGAGTGATCGGGGGAGTGCTTCGTCTTTTCTTCTTGGCCCAAATCTGGGCCTTCTTCGAAGTCATCCTCGAATATTGCGCCGATGGAATGGGGGATCGCCTCCTCATTGACCTCGTCAAGGAGGTATGAGAGATCATCCGGCCGTCCCTTAAGCAGATATATTCTACTTATTTCTCCCATAGGGACTCCCTCGGAATAATGCTTGAGCCTTTGTCCATTTACTTTGAATGTGGCTCCGTCTTTGCTTTCCAACTTAAAAGCTCCTCCCGGTTGTATGTGCTTGATGGTAAAAGGTCCGGACCACCGTGACCTCAATTTACCAGGAAATAGTCGGAGCCGGGAGTTATATAGCAAGACATTGTCTCCGACTTTGAAATCCGTAACAGTTATGCGTGCATCATGGAGAATCTTGGTCCTTTCTTTGTAAATTCTCGAGCTCTCGTAGGCATCTCTTCTAATCTCATCAAGCTCGTTGATGTCCAAGAGTCGCCTCACTTCCACACTCTTATAATCGTAATTGAGGGCCTTGATGGCCCAATATGCGCGGTGTTCCAACTCTACCGGCAAGTGACAAGCTTTTCCATAAACAAGTCGGACGGTGTGGTGCCGATGGGAGTGCGAAAGGCTGTGCGATATGCCCATAGAGCATCGTTTAACTTCATTGACCAATCCTTTCTAGATCGATCTACGGTCTTCTCAAGAATTTGCTTGATCTCTCTATTCGAGACCTCCACTTGGCCACTCGTTTGGGGGTGATATGCCATGCCAACTCTATGGTTTACCCCGTACTTCTTCAGCATGGCTTCGAACTTGTTTTCTATGAAAATGGCTCCCCCCGTCGCTTATCAAGGTACGAGGCACCCCGAAGCGTGGGAAGATATTCTGCTTGAAAAATTTAGAAACAACCCTTGCATCATTGGTAGGGGTAGCGATTGCTTCCACCCATTTGGAGACGTAGTCAACGGCCAATAGGATATACTTGTTACCGTTGCTTGATGGAAATGGTCCCATAAAGTCCACTCCCCAACAATCAAAAAGCTCAATTTCTTGGATGGGCCTCATTGGCATCTCATTACGTTTGGAAATATTCCCGGTCCGTTGGCATCTATCACACCCCTTCACAAAGTCGTGGGTGTCTCTGAACATTGTTGGCCAGAAGAATCCGCTCTGCAAAATCTTAGCGGTTGTCTTAGAGGCGGCATGATGTCCCCCGCATGGCATACCATGGCAATGCAAAATGATAGACGTTGTCTCCTCCTTAGAAACACACCTCCGAATAACACTATCTTTGCATATCTTGAAGAGGTATGGATCTTCCCAAAAATAGCTACGGACCTCATGCAAAAATCTCCTCTTTTGTTGTGTGGGCATCCCACACGGTTTAATTCCACAAGCCAAGTAATTGACGAAGTCCGCGTACCAAGGCACTTCCCCGGGCCTTATGGCGTATAGCCTCTCATCCACGAATGTGTCGTCGATAGGTAAACTCTCATCCTCCTTGTCGCGAATAAGCCTAGACAAATGATCCGCCACAACATTGTCCGTACCTTTCTTGTCTCTGATCTCTAAATCAAATTCTTGCAACAAGAATATCCACCTAATTAACCGAGGTTTGGCCTCCTTCTTGTTTAGAAGATATTTCAATGCCGAATGGTCGGTGTGGACAATCACCTTGGAGCCAAGGAGGTAGGAGCGAAACTTCTCGATGGAATAGACGACCGCTAGAAGCTCTTTCTCGGTAGTTGTATAGTTTTTCTGTGCGTCATCCAATGTCTTGCTCGCATAAAATAAGGGAAAGAAAACGTAAGCTATAAAAATCATATCATTTAATAAAAAGATCCATATCCACAATAAAATGTAGAAAAGAGTCCGAGGTCAGAAAAATCCGCAAAAATTTCTGTTGGAACCAGGAGATCGCCATCTTCAATTGAAAAATAAGAGAAGACAAATTTAAGGTAGAAAACATATCATTTAATAAAAAGATTCAAATTGTACATAAAATGTAGAAAATAGTCCTGAGCTCAGAAATATCGGCAAAAATTTCCGTTGGAACCGGGATATCGCCATCATCAACAGAAAAATAAGAGAAAATAAAATTAGGTAACAAAAATCAAATAATGTAATAAAACGATTCTATCTTCCAGAAAATGTAGAAAATAGCCCCGAGCTTAGAAAATCTGCCAAAATGTCCTTTGGAATCGGGGCAATCGCCATCATCAATTGGAATATAAGAGAAGACAACATTAGGCCAAAATATCATATCATTTAATAAAAAAATCGACATCTTCAACTGAAAAATAAGAGAAGACAAATTTAGGCTAGAAAAAATAAGAGAAGATAAAATTAGGCCAAAAATGATATCATTTAATAAAAAGATCCATATCTTCCAAAAAATAAAGAAAATAGCCACGAGCACAGAAAAATCCACAAAAATGTCTATGAGAACAGAGAGATCGATATCTTCATCTGAAAAATTAGAGAATACAAAATTAGGCAAAAAATTCATATCATTTAATGAAAAGATACATATCTTTCATAAAATAATGAAAATAGCTCGGAGCTAACTATTTGTTTGAACCAGGAGATCGCCATTTTCAACTAAAAATAAGAGAAGACAAAATTAGGCTATAAAAATCATATATTTTAATTTAAAGATACATATCTTACAGAAAATTTTGAAAATAGCCAAGAGCTCAGAAAAACTGCAAAAATGTCAGTTGGAAACATGAGATCGCCATCTTAACCTGAAAAATAAGAGAAAACAAAATTAGGCTTAAAAATCAAATTATATAATAAAGATCCCTATCTTCCAAAAATGTAGAAAATAGCCTTCTTGGTCAAAAAAATATTCAAAAATATCCGTTGGAACTGGGAGAACAACATCTTTAACTGAAAAAAAGAGAAGACAAAATTAGGCAAAATATCATATAATTTAATAAAATGATTCAGATTTTCCACAAAATGTAGAAAATGACCCCGAACTCAGAAAAATCCATAAAAAAATTGGTTGGAACTGGGACATCGTCATCTTCAGCTGAAAAATATGGGAAGACAACATTAGGCCAAAAAATCATATTATTTACTAAAAAGATCCATAACTTCCAGAAAATGTAGAAAATAGACTGTAGGTCAAAAATTCGCAAAAATGTCCTTGGAACTGTGAGAATGCCATCTTAAACTTTAAAATATAAGAGAAGACGAGTTTAGGCCAAAAAAATCATATCATTTACTAATAGGCTTAATTTCGGAAAAATACATCATACTTTCGCTGAATTCCAAAGAAATACCTCTTATTTTGATATACTCACAAAACTACCTCAGAATTTTAAGGTTTCGATAAACTCCCTCATCCACGCATCCCCCTTTACCCATCGCTGCCCTTCGCCCTCTATACATTGCCACCCATCCCCATTACACATGTCATTGCCCTCCTCCCACTCCCCCCATCATCCTCCCCCTCCCCCCACTGCCACCCTTCGCCCTCCATCCATCGCTGCACATCTCCCATCCACCCACCATTGCACATCACCCTTCCACCCACTGCCACCATCGTGCCCCTCCCCGCCCCCCCTCCCCGCCCTTCTTCCTCTCCGACGTCCCTTCCCCATCCCTCCACCGTAGCACCCCCACCATCACACTCGTCCACCACTTCCCCCCACCGTCGCCCTCCTCCCTCCTCCACCATCCCACATATATAAAACTATGATGTAGTTCTACAAAATTAAACCAAGATATGAGGTAGTTCTACGAAATTAAACAAAGTATGAGGTAGTTCTACGAAACCAAAGTATGAGGGAGTTTATCGAAACCTGAAAAGTATGAGGTAGTTTTGCTATTATATCAAAATAATAGGTATTTTTTGGAATTCAACAAAAGTATGAGGTAGTTTTCCGAAATTAAGCCTTAATAAAAAATATATATCTTCCAGAAAATTTAGAAAATATCCCCAAACTAGGAAAAATCAGTAAAAATGTCTGTTGGAATTGGTAGATAGCCATATTCAACAGAAAAATAATAGAAGATAAAGTAAGATATAAAAAATCATATCATTAAATAAAAAGATACATATCTTACACAAAATGTAGAAAATAGCACCGAGCTGCGAAAAATCCGCAAAAATGTCTGCTGGAACCGGCAAATCGCCATCTTCAACTGAAAAATAAGTGAAAACAAAATTAAACCAAAATCATATTATTTAATAAAAAGACGCATATCTTTCAGAAAATTTAGAAAATATCCCCGAGGTCAGAATAATCTACAAAACTATCTGTTGGAATCGGTAAATCGCCATCTTCAACTGAAAAATAAGAGAAGACAAAACTAGGTCAAAATAATATTATTTAATAAAATGATGCGTATCTTTTAGAAAATTTAGAAAACAGGCTCGATGTCAGAATAATATGCAAAATGTCCTTTGGAACAGGAAGATCACCATATTCAATCGAAAAATAAGAGAAGAAAAAATTAGGCCAAAAACCATATCATTTAATAAAAAGATCCATAACTCTTAGAAAAGGAAGAAAAATAGTCACAAGCTCAGAAAAATCTGCAAAAATGTCCGTTGGAACTGGGAGATCTCCAACTTCAACTGAAAAATTAGAGGAGACAAGCTTAGGCTAAAAATCATATTTTTTAATAAAAAGATCCATATCTTCAATAAAATCTAGAAAATAGCTACGAGCACAGAAAAATCCGCAAAAATGTCTGTTGCCAAAGGGAGATTGCCATCTTCAACTGAAAAATAAGAGAAGCCAAAATTAGGCCAAAAATGATATCATTAAATAAAAAGATTCATATCGTGCAGAAAATGAAGAAAATAGCACCGAGTTCAGAAAAATCGACAAAAAATGTCTGTTGGAACAGAGAGATAGCCATATTCAACAGAAAAATAAGAGAAGACAAAATTATGCCAAAAATCATTTCATTTAATAAAAGATCCATATTTTCAAAAAATACAGAAAATAGCTCCGAGCCAAGTAAAATACGCAAAAATGTCAGTTTGAACCGGGAGATCACCATTTTAAACTATAAAATAAGAGAAGACAAACATTAGGCTATAAAAATCATATCAATTAATATAACGATTCATATATTACAGAAAATGTATAAAATTGTCGGGAGCTCAGAAAAATCCGCAAAAATGTCCATTGGAACAGGGAGATCGCCATTTACAACTAAAAAAATAAGAGAAGACAAAAAAAGTCATATCATTTAATAAAAATATACACAACTTTCAGAAAATATAGAAAAAAATACCGATCTCAGAAAAATCCGCACAAATGTCTGTTGGAACTGGGAGATTGCCATTTTCAACTGTTTCATAAGAGAAAACAAAATTAGGCAAAAATTCCATTTGTTCAATAAAGTGTAGAAAATAGCTTCGAGTACAGGAAAATCCGCAAAAAATGTCAATTGGTACAGGGAGATCGCCTTCCTCAACTGAAAAATAAGAGAAAAAAATTAGGCCAAATGATATCATTTAATTAAAAGATCCATGTCTTCCAGAAAATGCAGAAAATAGAGCCGAGCCCAGAAAAATCCGCCAAAATGTCCGTTGGAATAAGGAGATCACTATCTTCAACTGAAAAATAAGAGAAGACAAAATTATGCAAAAATCTTATCATTTAATAAAAATATTCATATTTTCCAGAAAATGCAGAAAATAGCTACAAGCTAAGTAAAATCTGCAAAAATGGCTGTTTGAACAGAGAGACCACCATCTTCAACTGGAAAATAAGAGAAGACAAAATTTGGATATAAAAATCATATCATTTAAGATTCATATCTTACCGAAAATATAGAAACTACCTGGAGCTCAGAAAAATCCGAAAAATGTCAGTTGGAACCGAAAGATCGCCATCGTCATCTTAAATATAAAGATCTGTATCTTCAGTAAAATGTAGAAAATAGCTCGAAACACAGAAAAATCCACAAAAATATCCGTTGGAACCGAGAGATCACCATTTTCAATTGAAAAATAAGAAGACAAAATTTGGCCTTAAATTATATCATTTAAAATAAAGACCCATATTTTCCGGAAAATGTCAAAAATAGAATGTACCTCGAAAAAATACGTAAAAATATTCGTTGGAACCTGGAGATCGCCGTCTGCAATATGAAAATAGGAGAAGAAAAAATTTGGCCATAATATCATATCAATTAATAAAACGATCCATATCTTCAAGAAAATGGGGAAATTAGACTGGAGTTAAGAAAATAAGCAAAAATGTACGTTAAAATCTGGAGATCGCCATCTTTAACTGAAAACTTAGAGAAGACAAAATTAGTCCCAAAAAATCATATCATTTAATAAAAATATCTATCTGTCAGAAAATGCAGAAAATAACCACAAGCTCAGAAAAATCCACAATGTCCGTTGGAACCGAAAGATTGCCATCTTCAACTTAAAATAAGAGAAGGCAAAATTAGGCAATAAAATCGTATCATTTAATATAAAGATTCATATCTTACAGAAAATTTAGAAAATGGCCCGGAGTTCAGGAAAATAATCAAAAATGTTTGTTGGATTAAATGATATGAAACCGGGAGATCGCAATCTTAAACTGAAAAATCAGGAAAGACAAAATTAGGATTAAAAATGAAACCTTTTAATCAAAAGATCCATATCTTCCAGAAAAGGAAGAAAATAGACCCGAGCTAAAAAAATTCGCAAAAACCAGGAGATCGCGATCTTCAACTAAAAATAAGAGAAGATAAACTTATGCTATAAAAATAATATCATTTAATGAAAAGATCCATTTCTGTCATAAAATGTAGAAAATAGCTCCAAGATCATAAAATATGCAAAAAATTCTGTTGGAACCGGGGAATCGCTATCTTCAACTGAAAAATAAGAGAAGACAAAATAATGCCAAAATCATATCATTTAATAAAAAGATTCTTGTCTTTTTGAAAATGTAGAAAATAGTCTCACGGTCAGAAAAATCCGCAAAAATATCCATTGGAACCGGGAGATCGCCATTTTTAACTTAAAAATAAGAGAAGATAAACTTAGTCTATGAAAATCATACCATTTTATAAAAAAGATCCATAAAAAGTCTGTTGGAACCGGAAGATCACCACCTTCAACTGAAAAATAAAAAAAGACAAACTTAGGCTATAATAAGCATATCATTTAATAAAAGATCCATGTCCTCAATAAAATGTAGAAAATAGCCTCGATCTCAGAAAAATACCTAAAAATGTGTGTTGGAATCGGGAGATCGCCATCTTCAACTTAAAATAAAAGAAGAAAAAATTAGGCTATAAAAATCATAAGATTTAATATAAAGATTCATACCCTACATAAAATGTAGAAAATAACACAGAGCTCAGAAAAATCCCACAAAAATATCCATTGAAACCGGGAGATCGACATCTTCAACGAAAAAAATAAGAGAAGATAAAATTAGGCCAAAATCCTATCATTTAATAAAAGATACATTTCTTCGAGAAAATGTAAAAAAATAGCCCTGAGCTCAGAAAAAGCCATAAAAATGTCCGTTGGAATCAAACGATCATCATCTTCAACTGAAGAATAAGAGAAGATAAAATTAGACTACAAAAAGCATATCATTTGACAAAAATGTCCAAATATTCAATAAAATGTTGAAAAAACGAGCTCAGAAAATTCAGTAAGAATGTCCATTGTAACTGGGAGATAGCCATCTTTAAAAGAAAATAATGGAAGACAAAATTAGGCTATAAAATCCTATCATTTAATATAAAGATACATCTCTTACAGAAAATATAGAAAATAACCCATAAATCAGAAAAATCTGCAAAAATGTCCGTTGGAACCGGGAGATTGCCATCATCTTCTGAAAAATAAGAGAAGACAAAATTACCCCAAAAATCTTATCATTTAATAAAAAGAAACATATCTTCCAGATTTATAGAAAATAGCACCAAGTTCAAAAAATCCGCAAAAATATCCTTTGGAACCAGGAGATCGCCATCTTCAATTGAAAAATAAGGGAAGACTAATTTAGGCTATAAAAATCATTCATTTAAAAAAAGAGTCATATCATACAGAAAATGTAGAAAAATAGTCCGGAGATCAGAAATTACCGTAAATATATTTGTTAGAACCGGGAGATCGCCATCTTCAATGAAAAAATAAATGAAGACCAAATTAGGCCAAAAAATCATATCATTTAATAAAAAGAAACATATCTTCCAGATAATGTAGAAAAACAGCACTGCGTTCAGAAATATAATCAAAAATGTCCGTTGGAATCGGGAGATGGCCATCTACAACTTAAAAAGAGAATATAAAATTAGGTCAAAAAAATCTTATCATTTAATAAAATGATCTGTATCTCACCGAAAATTTAGAAAAATAGCCCCGAGCTCTAAAAAATACGTAAAAATGTCCATTTGAACCGGGAGATTACCCTCTTAACTGAAAAATAAGAAAAGACAAAATTAGCCTATAAAAATCATATTATTTAATATAAAGATTCATATCTAACAGAAAATAAAGAAAAAAACACGTAGCTCAGAAAAATCTGCAAAAATGTCTGTTGTAATCGGGAGTTTGCCATCTTCAACAAAAAAAAATAAGAGAAGACAAAATTAGGCCATAAAAATCATATCATTTAATATAAAGATTCATACCATTCAGAAAATGTAGAAAATAGTCCGAAGTTCAGACAAAATCCGCAAAAATTTCTGTTGGAACCGGGAAATCGACATTTTCAATTAAATAAATAAGAGAAGACAAAATTAGGCAATAAATTTCAAATCATTTAATAAAAAGGTACATATCTTCAAGAAAACTGTAGAAAATTGTCTCGAGCTCAGAAAAATATGTAAAAATGTATGTTGGAACCGGGAGATCGCTATCTTCAACAGATAAAAGAGAAGAAAAAATAAGGCCAAAACATCACACCATTTAATAAAATGATCAATATCTTTTGGAAAATGTAGAAAATAGTCCAGATCTAAGAAAAAACTGCAAATATTTCTGTTGTAACCGGAAGATCGCTATCTTCAATTGAAAAATAAGAGAAGACAAAAATCAGGATATAAAAATTAAATCATTTAATATAAATATCCATGTCTTATAGGAAATGTGGAAAATTGCCCGGAGCTATGAAAAATTCTCAAAAAGGTCTGTTGGAACTGGGAGATCATCATATTCAAAAAAAATAAGAGAAGACAAAATTAGGACCAAAAATCATATTATTTAATTAAAAGATCCATATCTTCAAGAAATATTGAAAATAGGCTCGAGGTCAGAAATATCCGCAAATATGTTCGCTGGAACCGAGAGATCGGCATCTTCAACTACATAATAAGAGAATACAAACTTAGGCTATAAAACTCATCATTTAATAAAAAGATCCATTTCCTAACTTAAATATATATAATTGCACCGAGCTCGAAAAAATTCGCAAAAATGTCCATTAGAAGCTGGAGATCGCCATCTTCAACTGAAAAATAAGAGAAGATAAACTTAGGCTATAAAAATCATATCATTTAATAAGAAGATCCATATCTTCCATAAAATATGGAAAATAGCTCCGAGCACATAAAAATCCTCAAAAATATCTGTTGCAACAGGGAGATCGACATCTTCATAAAAATATGAGAAGACAAATTAGGCCAAAATGATATCATTAAATAAAAAGATCCATATTTTACAGAAAAGCAGAAAATAGACCCGAGCTCAGAAAAATCGACAAAAATGTCTGTTGGAACAAAGATATAGCCATCTTCAACTGAAAAGTAATTGAAGACAAAAGTATGCCGAAATCATATCATTTAATAAAAGATCAATATCTTCCCAAAAAATACAGAAAATAGCTCCGAGCTAAGTAAAATACACAAAAATGTCCGTTAGAACTGGGAGATCGCCATCTTAAACGTCAAAAATAAGAGAAGACAAAATTAGGCTTTAAAAATCATATCTTTTGATATAAACATACATATCTTACATAAAATGTAGAAAATAGCTTGTAGCTCAGAAAATCCACAAAAATGTCCGTTGGAACCGGGAGATCGCCATCTTCATCTAAAAAAATAAGAAAAGCCAAAATTAGGCAAAAAATCCAAACGATTTAATAAAAAGATCCATATCTTCCAGAAAATGTAGAAATAGCCTCGAGATCAAAAAATCTGCTAAAATGACAGTTGGAACTGGGAGATCGTCATCATCAATTAAAAAATAAGAGAAAATAAAATTTGGCCAAAAGATCATATCACTTTATAAAATGATCCATATCTTCCTTAAAATGTAGAAAAATAACCCCTAAATCAGAAAAATCCGCAAAAATGTCTGTTTAAACTAGGAGATGGCCCTCAGCAATTGAAAAAAAGAAGACAAAATTAGGCTATAAAAATAATTTCATTTAATAAAAAGATCCATATCTTATAGAAAATGTAGAAAATAACCAGAAGCATAGAAAAATCCGCTTAAATGTCCATTGGAACCGACAGATCTCCATCTTCAACTAAAAAAAGAGAAAAAAATCTAGGCCAAATAATCATAACATATAATAAAAAGGTCCATATCTCCCAGAAAATGTAGAAAAATTGCCCCAAGAAAAGAAAAATCAGCAAAAATATCCGTTGAACTGGTAGATCGCCATTGTCAACAAAAAAAATTAAGAAAATACAAACGTAGGCTATAAAAATCATTGCATTTAATAAAAAGATCCATATCTTCCATAAAATGTAGAAAATTGCATCGAGCTCAAAAAAATCTTCAAAAATGTCCGTTGAAACCGGGAGATCGCCATCTTGAACTGAAAAATAAGAGAAGACAAACTAAGGCTATAAAATCATATCATTTAATATAAAGATCCATATCTTCCACAAAATCTCGAAAATAGCACCGATCTCAGAAAAAAACCGCAAAAATGTCTGTTGGAACTGGAGATCGCTATGATCAATTGAAATATAAGAGAGGAAAAAATTGGGCTATAAAAATCATATCAATTAACGTAAAGATTCTTATCTTTCAGAAAATGTCGAAAATAGCCACGAGCTCAGAAAAATCCGTAAAAATGTCCGTTGGAACCGGGAGCGCGTCGAATTTAGCGAATAAAAAAGAGAAGACAAAATTAGGCCAAAAAATCAAATTATTTAAAAAACGATCGATATCGTCCAGATAATACAAAAAATAGACGAGAGCTCAGAAAAATTCTCAAAAAATATATGTTAGAACTCGGAGATTGTCATCATCTCCGAAAAAAATAAGAGAAGACAAAATTAGGCCAAAAAATCCTATCATTTTATAAAAAGGTCGATCTCTTCGAGAAAATACAGAATATAGCCCCGAGGTCAGAAAAATCCATAAAGATGTCTGTTGGAACCGGGAGACCGCTATCTTCAACTGAAAAATAATAGAAGACTAACTTAAGCTATAAAAATCATATCATTTAATAAAGGATCCATATCTTCAATAAAATATAGAAAATAGCTCAGAGGTCAGAAAATCCGCAAAATGTCTGTTGGAACCAGAAGATCGTCATCTTCAACTGGAAAATAAGGGCAGACAAAATTAGGCTAGAAAAATCATATAATTTAATAAAAAGATCCATATCTTATAGAAAAGGCTGAAAATAGTCCCCAGCTCAGAAATATCTGTAAAACTGTCCTTTGGAACCGAGAGATCACTATCTTGAACTGAAAAATTAGAGAATACAAAATTATGCCAAAAATCATATCATTTAATAGAAAGATCCACAACTTCCAGAAAATACAGAGCTAAGTAAAATCCGCAAAAAATATTTGTTTGAACAAGGAGATCACCATTTTCAACTGAAAAATAAGAGAAGACAAAATTAGGCAATAAAATCATATCATTTAATATAAAGATTCATATCTAATAAAGAAATGTAGAAAATAGCCTGTAGCTCAGAAAAAACCGCAAAAAAGTACATTGGAACCGGGAGATCGCCGGCTTCATCTGAAATATAAGAGAAGACAAAATAAGGCCAAAAATCAAATGATTTGATTAAAAATTCATATCTTCCAGAAAATGTAGAAAATAGACTCGAGGTAAAAAATCTGCAAAAATGTCTGTTGGAATTGGGAGGAGATCGCCATGTTCAGCTAAAAAATAAGTAATGACAAAATTAAGCCAAAAATAATAACATTTAATAAAATGATTCATATCTTTCATAAAATGCAGAAAATAGCCCCGAGCTTAGAAAAATCTTCAAAAATTTCCGTTTGACCCGGGAGATGGCCATCTTCAACGGAAAAATAAGCGAAGACCAAATTAGGCAATAATAATCATATCATTTAATAACTAGGTCCATATCTTACAGATAATGTAGAAAATAGCGCGTAGCTCAGAAAAATCCGTTCAAATGTACGTTGGAATCGGGAGATCGCCATCTTTAACCAAATAAATAGAAGACAAAATTTGACCAAATAATCATATCATTAAATAAAAGATCCATATCTTTCACAAAATGTAGAAAAATTGCCACTAATTAAAACCTGCAAAAATGTCCGTTGGAACAGGTAGATCGCCATCTTTAACTGAAAAAATAAGAGAAGACAAACGGAGGCTATAAAAATTATATCATTTAATAAAAAGATGCATATCTTCCATAAAATGTTGAAAATAGCAACGAGCTCAGTAAAATCAGCAAAAATGTCTGTTGAAACCGGGAGATCGCCATCTTCAACTTAAAAATAAGAGAAGACAAAATTATGCCAAAAATCATATCATTTAATAAGAAGACCAACATCTTCCAGAAAATTTAGAAAATATTCATGAGGTCAGATAGATCTGTAAAAATATCTGTTGAAACTGGTAGATCGACATCTTCGACTGAAAAATAAGAGAAGAAAAATTAGGTCAAAAATCATATCATTAATAAAAAGATACATTACTTTTTGAAAATGTAGAAAAATAGCCCCGAGCTTAGAAAAATCCGTAAAAATGTCTGTTGGAATCAGAAGATCACCATTTTCAACTGAAAAATAAGAGAAGACAAATTGGGCTATAAAAATCATATCACTTAATATAAAGATTCATATCTTGCAGAAAAAGTAGAAAACAGTCCGGAGCTTTAAAAAATCTGCACAATTGTCCTTTGGAACCGAGAGATTGAAATATTCAACTGGAAAAAGAAAAACAAAATTAGGCTAACATATCATATCATTTATTAAGATGATGCATATTTCTTCGAAAATGTAGAAAAATAGCCCCAAGTTAAGAAAATTCTACAAAAATGTGCACTGAAACCGATAGGTCGCTATCTTCAACAGAAAAAAATAAGAGAAGAGAATCGTAGGGTATAAAAATCATATCATTTAACAAAAAGATACATATATTCCATAAAATGTAGAAAATAATACCAAGATCATTAAAATATGCAAAAATGTCTGTCGAAACCGGGAGATCGCCATCTTCAATTAAAAAAATAAAAGAAGGCAAACTTACGCCAAAAACTTATAATCTAATAAAAAGATCCATATCTTCCAAAAAATTTAGAAAATAGCCATGATGTCAGAATAGTATGCAAAAATGTCTGTTAGAACTGTGAGACCGCCATTTTAAACTTAAAATAAGAGAAGACAAAATTAGTCAAAAAATCATATCATTTAATAAAAAGATCCATAACTTCCCAAAAACGTAGGAAAAATAGCAACGATCTCAGAAAAATCCGAAAAAATGTCAGTTGGAACAGAGAGATCGTCATCTTCAACTAAAAAAGAGAAGATAAAATTAGGGATATAAAACATATCATTTAATATAAAGATTCATATCTTACATAAAATGTAGAAAAAGCTCGAAGCTCAGAAAAATCCCTAAAATGTCTGTTGGAACCGGGAGATCGCCATCTTCAACTGAAAAATAAGATAAGACAAAATTAGGAGAAAAAACTTATCATTAATATAACCAGAAAATTTAGAAAATACCCTCGAAGTTAAAAAATCCGCAAAAATGTCTGTTATAACTGGGAGATTTCCATCTTCAACTTAAAATTAAGAGAAGACATACTTAGTCTATGAAATTCATAACAGTTAATAAAAAGATCCATAACTTCAATGAACTTTTGAAAATAGTTTCGAGGTGAGAAAAATCTTCAAAAATGTCAGTTGGAACTAGGAGATCGACATCTTCAACTGAAAAATAAGAGAAGACAAAATTAGGCTAAAATATTATATCATTTAATATAAATATTCATATCTTACCGAAATTTTAGAGTATAGTCCGGAGATCAAAAAATCCCTTAAAATGTTCGTTGGAACCGAGAGATCGCCATCTTCAACTAAAAAAGAGGCACAAAATTATGCCAAAAAAGCATCTAATCTAATAAAAAGATCCATAACTTCTCAAAAATGTATAAAAATAGCCACAGGCTCCAAAGAATTGGCTAAAATGTCAGTTGGACCCTGAAGATGCCATTTTCGACTGAATAATAAGAAAATACAAAATTTAGGCTATAAAAATCATATTCAAATAATATAAAGATTCATATCTTACAGAAATTGTAGAAAATAGCCCGTAGCTTAGAAAGATCCACACAAATGTCCATTGGAATCGGGAGATCGCCATTTTCAACTAAAAATAAAAGAAGATAAAATTAGGCCAAAACTAATATTATTTAATAAAAAGATCCACAACATCCAGAAAATGGAGAAAAAATGTCCCGAGCTAAGAAAAATACGCAAAAATGTCCGTTGGAACCGATAGATCGCCATATTAAACTAAAAAAATAACAGAAGACAAAATTAGGTAAAAAAATAATATAATTTAATAAAAGATCCAAATCTTCAAAAATGTATATAATTGCATTGTGTATAGAAAAATCCGCATAAATGTCCATTAGAACAGGTAGATTGCCATCTTCAACAGAAAAATAAGAGAAGACAAAATTTGGCCAAAAAAGATAGCATTTAATAAAAATATCCATATCTTTTAGAAAATGCAGAAAATAGACCCGAGCTCAGAAAAATCCACAAAAATGTCCGTGGGAGCCGGAAAATCGCCATCAGGAACAAAAAAATAAGAGAAGAAAAAATTAGGTCAAACATCATATCATTTAATAAAACGATCGATATCTTCCAGAAAATACAGAAAATATCACCAAGGTCAGAAAAATCTGTAAAAATGTCCGTTGGAAACGGGAGACCGCCACCTTCAACTGAAAAATTAGAGAAGACAAATTTAGGCTATAAAAATTTTATCGATCCATATCCTCAATAAAATGTAGAAAATAGCCCTGAGGTTGGAAAAATCCGCAAAAATTAGGGATGGCAGTAATGGCCTGACCCGCCCGGTCCAACCTGGCCCGACCCGGTTTTGACCTGGCCCGACCCGGCCCGCAGCCGGGTTGGGGCAAGCTTGGGCTTTGTATGCGCCCTGACCCGCCACGGTAAACTATTGAGGTTCTAAAAAACCTTACTATTTTGATGCGGACCAAGCAGTCAACGAATAACCCATAACTCATACTCTATTCCACTGTTCTCATAATTGGGCCAATTCCAAATTCCAAATTGCCAAATAAATCAAAATTCTCCCAATTAATAAAATTTTTATTTGGGATTCATACGAATGGAAGTAATGACCTGACCCGACCAGCCCGACCCAGCCCGACCCGGTTTTAGTAAGAAAGAACCCGCCCCGCGACCCGCCCCGACCTGCAATATTGCCATTACTAGCAAAAATGTCCATTGGAGCCGCAAGATCGCCATCTCCAATTGAAAATTAAGATCAGACAACATTAAGCTAGAAAAAACATATCATTTAATAAAAAAATCCATATCTTACTAAAAATATAGAAAATAGTTCCGAGCTTAGAAATATCCGCAAAATGTCTGTTGGAACCGGGATATCGCCATCTTCAACTGAAAAAAAGAGAAGACAAAATTAGGCTACAAGAATCATATCATTTAATAAAAGATACATATATTCAATAAAATGTAGAAAATAGCCCCGATCTCAAAAAATCCACAAAAATATCTGTTGGAACCAGGAGATTGCCATATTCAACTCAAAAATAAGAGATGACAAAATTAGGCCATTAAATCATATCAAGTAATAAAAAGATACGTATCTTCCAAAAATGTAGAAAATAGATTCGAGCTCAGAAAAATCTGCAAAAATGTCCGTTGGAACCAGGAGATCACCATTTTCAGCTAAAAAAATAATAAGAGAAGACAAAATTAGGATATCAAAATCATACCTTTTAATATAAAGATCTGCATCTTATAAAAAATGTAGAAAATAGCCCGTAGCTTAAAAATATCCACACAAATGTCCGTTGGAACTAAGAGATCGCTATCTTCAACTGAAAAAGAGAAGACAAAATTAGGCCAAAAATCATCACATTTGATAAAAAGATACGTATTTTCCAGAAAATGTAGAAAATAGCCCCAAGCTAAGAAAAATCCGCAAAATTGAGCATTGGAACTGGTTGATCGCCATCTTCAACTGAAAAAAATAAAAGAAGAGAAACGTAGTCTATAAAAATCATATAATATCTTCCTTAAAATGTAAAAAATAGCACCGAGCTAATAAAATCTATAAAAATATCTGTTGGAACCGGGAGATCGCCATCTTCAATAAGGGAAGACAAACTTATGCCAAAAATAATATACTTTAATAAAAAGATCCATATCTTCAAGAAAATTTAGAAAATAGACCCGATGTCAGAATAATCTACAATAATGTCTATTAGAACCGGGAGATCGCCATCTTCAACATAAAAAATAAGAGAAGACACCATTTGTCCAACAAATATCATATGATTGGATAGAAAAGATCCATAACTTCCCGAAAATGTAGAAAAATAGCATCGATCTCCGAAAAATCCACAAAATGTCAGCTGGAATCGGGAGATTGCCATAATCAACTAAAAATAAGAGAAGATAAAATTAGGTTATAAAAATCATATCATTTAATATAAAGATTCAAATCTTACAAAAAATGTAGAAAATTGCCCAGAGCTCAGAAAAATCCCAAAAATGTTTGTTGGAACCGGGATATCGCCATCTTCAGCTAAAAAAATAAGGGAACAAAAAAGTAGGCCAAAAATAAAATCATTTAATAAACAATCTATCTCTTCCAGAAAATTTAGAAAATAGCCTCGATGTCAAAAAATCTGCAAAAATATTTGTTGGAACCGGAGATCGACACATTCAATTAATAAAATATTAGATGACAAACTTATTAATAAAAATCATATCATTTAATAAAAAGATCCATATCTTCAATGAACTTTTGAAAATATTTTCAAGCTAAGAAAAATCTACAAAAATGTCAGTTAGAAATGGGAGATCGACATCTTCAACTGAAAAATAAGAGAAGACAAAACTAGGCCAAAAAATCATATCATTTAATAAAAAGATCCATAACTTCTCGAAAATATATAAAAATAGCCCTGGGCTCTAAAAATATGCATAAATGTCCATTGGACCCGGGAGATCGCCATTTTCCAATTGAAAAATAAGAGAAGAGAAAAATTACTATAAAAATCATATCAATTAATATAGAGATTCATCACTTACAGAAAATTTAGAAAATAGCCCGGAGCTCAGAAAAATCTGTACAAATGTCCGTTGGAACCGGGAGATCGCCATTTTCAACTGAAAAATAAGAGAAGACAAAACTAGGCCAGAAAATCGTATTATTTAATAAAAAGATCTATAACTACCAGAAATGTAGAAAAATAGGCCCGAGCTCAGAAAAATCTACAAAAATTTTCGTTGAAACCGGGAGATCGCCATCTATAACAGAAAAATAAGAGAAGACAAAATTCGGTGAAAAAATCATCTCATTTAATAAAAAGATCCATATCTTCAATAAAATGTAGAAAATAGCTCCAAGTACAGAAAAATCCGCAAAAATGTCCGTTTGAATAGGTAGATTGCCATCTTCAACTGAAAAATAAGAGAAGATAAAATTGGGCCCAAAATAATATCATTTAATAGAAAGATCCATATCTTCCAGAAAATGCAGAAAATAGACCGATCTCAGAAAAATCCACAAAAATGTTCGTTGGAACCGGAGATCGTCATCATCACTGAAAAATAAGGGAAGACAAAATTAGGCCAAAATATCACATTATTTATTAAAACGATCAATATCTTACAGAAAATATAGAAAATATCACCGAGGTTAGAAAAATCCACTCAAAATGTCCGTTGGAACTGGGAGCTGCCATCTTCAATTGAAAAACAAAAACAAATACAAATTTAGGCTATAAAAAGCATATCATTTAATAAAAGATCTATATCCTCAATAAAATGCAGAAAATAGCCCAGAAGTCATAGAAATCCGCAAAAATGTCCGTTGGAACCGGAAGATCGCCATCTTTAACTGAAAAATTAGAGCAGAAAAAATTAGGCTAGAAATTATATCATTTAATAAAAATACCCTTATCTTACAGAAAATGTCGAAAATAGTCCCGAGCTCAGAAATATTCACAAAAATGTCCGTTGGAACTAGCATATTGCCATCTTCAGCTGAAAAATAAGAGAAGATAAAATTAGGCTACAAAAATCATATTATTTAATAAAAAGATACTTATCTTCAATAAAATATAGAAAATAGCCCTGAGTTCAGAAAAATCCACAAAATTGTCAGTTGGAACAGGGAGATCGCCATATTCAACGATAAAATTAGGCCATTAGATCATATCATGTAATAAAAAGATACATATCTTCCAGAAAATGTAGAAAATAGTCGTGAGCTCAAGAAATCTGTAAAAATGTCCGTTGGAACCGGGAGATCGTCATATTCGACTGAAAAAATAAGAGAATACAAAATTAGGCCATTAAATCATATCATTTAATAAAAGATACGTATCTTCTCGAAAATTTAGAAATATCCCCGTGCTCAGAAAAATCCGCAAAAATGTCGGTTGGAACCGAGAGATCACCATCTTCAATTGAAAAAAGGAAAGACATTAGCCTATAAAAATCATATCATTTAATAAAACGATACATAGCTTACAGAACATTTTGAAATATTACCTAAGTTAACAAAAATCCGCAACAATTCCGTTGGAACCAGTAGATCGACATCTCCAACTGGAAAAAAATAAGAGAAGACAAACATAGGATATAAAAATCATATCATTTAATAAAAAGATAAAGATCTACAAGGGTTCAGAAAATTCATTATTAATCTTTAATTTACACAATCCATCAATAAAGTATATCTGAATCAACAAGTTGAACATGATTATACAAATTAAGACATCTATGCTCAGATTTACATTTATAACCACATAAATCCAACTTCAGAAGGGAAAAGAGATTCCTGGTAATTGTCGGATCATAAAGAGTCATACTTAAGTCCAATTGATAGCCAGTATCAAGGACTAGACGATAAGTTCCTATGCCTTTAGTAGGATCCTTCATGTGATTCCCCATAAACAAATAGTTCTTCCTGGGGATTGTGCTTTGATCGAACGAGATCCATTTTCTTTTGAAAACCATGCCTTACATTTGAGACAATTCTTCTGCCAATGTTCTTTCTTTTTGTAGAAACGACACTTATTCCCATAATGTTCCTTCTTTCTAGAATGTTCACCTTTAATAGATCATTTCCTCGTGAATTTCTTACGTTTTGGCTTGAGCAACTTTGCAATTCAATTAACGGTTAGTTAACGGAGTGTCCTCCAAAGTTCTTTAACCTGTTTTCCACCTGAATGAGCTTTTCAGTTAATTCATTAATATCACACTCGTCCTTTATAGTGTTATAATTGATTTGGAAAGCTCCATACTCAGAAGATAATGAATTCAGTATAAAATGA
Source organism: Scilla litardierei (assembly GCA_030789695.1). Taxonomy (NCBI): domain Eukaryota; kingdom Viridiplantae; phylum Streptophyta; class Magnoliopsida; order Asparagales; family Asparagaceae; genus Scilla; species Scilla litardierei. Next base: position 92,992 of record JAULAV010008755.1, read on the forward strand.
ACGAGGAAGGAATCATCCACTTGAATACTTAATGACTTAAGTCTTGCTGCAATGTTTGTCATTTCAATGATATGTTCTTGCATGCTCTTAGTCCTATTGATTTCATGGACGTAAGTTGAAACATTAATTCACCAGTGTTTCTGCTATTTTTAGCAGAACACATTAATAGTGTGGAAGGTGCGTGGTCAACGCGGTCAAGGGGCCGATTTGGGTCCCTTGGGTGCGTCGAGCTCGTGCAGACGCGGCGCGAATCAGAGTTGCAGACGACGTGGAGCACGTCAGCTGGGCCGGGTCTGGATCCTCGGCCTCAAGGGGGCTTAGGGGAAGCCTCAGCCCGGTGTGAGATGCTCGGCCTCGGACGGTCGGACGACTAGGGGAAGACTCGGCGCCTTGTCTTGATGTACGGCCGATGCGGAGCGGAGGGGAAGCCTCGGCTCGGATGGATGCACTCTGCCTCGGTCGGTCGGATGACGAGGGGTAGCCTTGGTCGTCTCGCTTGGTGCGCGGCCGGCGTGGAGCGGAGGGGAAGCCTCGGCTCGTGGATCTGACGTCCTCCTGAGATGCAATCAAAGGGGGGACGCGCGGGACCCCCGAGTTGTCGTGGCTGTCGCTTGAGACGGAGATGACCGGTGGGGTCGACCGACGACGCGTTCGCTCGAGCGGAAAGGCGCGGCTCCGTTCTTTGGCGGGCCGAGGGGTAGCCTCGGCGAGATGACAACTTCCGAGATCGGTTGAAGGCAGAGTCGCTCGCTGCGGGACACGCGGATCCTTGCGTCGGCTCGGCGAGGGGTAGCCTCGGCAGAGCGACGTCCTCGTGGTGGAGGAGATGAACGAGTTCGGGGACGAGGGCGCTTGGCTCCGGTTGGAAGGACGCTAAGGGGTGGCCTAGGCGTCGCTGGATCTCCTGGACCTGAATAGACGAGAGAGCTCGTCAGGGGGGTCGGACCTTGGTTCCGACCAATTCCCCTCCGATGCCTAAGTCAGAACGGATCTGTGTAAAGGCTTGGTGGGAGCGAGTATGGCTCGCGGAGAGACCGATACCCGATCCCTGGGCCAAGTTATGGAGGAGAAATATTGAGGTGGAAGGAGTAAGAGTGTTTGTCTGTGATACCATCGTTCTCGATCGCGAAGATCCGGCCCTTTCAAGTGACGCCCGCCTCTTCCTCATATAGACGAACCCTGCTCATAATGTGCCATGACGTGACATCATGGCCGCCATTCAGGGGGTCGTGCAAATGGGGAAGTGTTGACCCCCTCTAATTGCGCCCACTTGATGATGCCATGAAGGTGGAGTCATGGCCATGAGTGATTGCCATAATTGGCGGGCCATGAAGCCGGGGGAGTGATGGCCATTAAGTCTGGCCATGAAGTCGAGCCTTTATGGCTAGATGGCCATTTAAGTCGGACCATCATTGGCAAGTTATGGCCATGAAGATGGTTGCCATGTCTTACGAGCCATGATGGCTAAAATGATGGCCGTTAAGTTGGGCCATCATTTCATCCACTATGAAAGTGGGTAGTCTTTTTGGGCCTTCGTATTGGGGGGAGAAGTGCGCCCCGCCCGTAGGATCCTTGGGCCGGGGCCCCAAGGCCGTAGTAGACCCGGTCCGTTCAGGCCCAGTCAAAATAGCCCGATCAACCAGCAAGAGACTTATCCACCAAAACAAAAGCGTTCTTCCACAAGGTTAAGATATTTGCTTGCTTTTTTAATTTGTGGAATTGTGCCCTTAATGTTATTTGCCATGGTCGTTCGTATAAACATCAAGCTTAAACTATTAGACCATTCCCAACACTTCATATTGAACTCCTTATCCTCAGTGCTGTCGTCTGTGATCACTTCATTGTTTCCTCAAGTAAAACCAAGTAAATGTTAAAAAATAGACCCGTGCTCAGAAAAATCAACAAAATTGTCCGTTGAAACTAGGAGATCACAATCTTCAACTTAAAAATAAGAGCAAAAATCATATCATTTAAAAAAGATCTATATCTTATAGAAAATGTAGAAAATAGCCCAAAGCTCAGAACAATTCGCAAAAATGTCCGTTGGAATCAGGAGATCGACATCTTCAACTTAACAAAATAAGAAAAGACAAAATTAGGCCAAAAAATCATATCATTTAATAAAAAGATCCATATCTTTCATAAAATTTAGAAAATAGACTCGAGCTCAGAAAAATTCGCAAAAATTTTGGTTGGAACCGGGAGATTATCATCGTCAACTGAAAAAATAAGAGAAGATAAAATTAGACAATAAAAATCATATCATTTAATATAAAGATCCATATCATACAAAAAATGTAGAAAATAGACAGGAGCTTAGAAAAATCTGCAAAAATATTCGTTGTAACCAGGCGATTGCCATATTCAACAAAATAAATAAGAGAAGACAAAACTATGCTAAAAATTCATATAAGTTAATAAAACGATCGATATCTTTCAGAAAATAAAGAAAATATCATCGATCTCAGAAAAATCTACAAAAATGTCGGTTGGAATCGGGAAATAAACACCCCAACTAAAAAATAAGAGAAGACAAAATTAGGCCCAAAATATGTCATTTAATAAAAAGATCCATATCTTCCATAAAACACAGAAAATAGCCCTGAGGTTAGAACAATCCGCAAAAATGTCCGTTGGAGAAGATCAACATTTTCAATTGAAAAATAAGAGAAGAAAAAATTAGGATATAAAAGCATATCTTTTAATATAAAGATCCATATCTTTCAGAAAATGTAGAAAATATGACCGAGCTTAGAAAAATCCGAAAAAATGTTCGTTGGAACCGGTAGATCGCAATTTTCAACTTAAAAAATAAGAGAGGCCAAAATTCGGCCATAAAATCAAATTATTTTGAACCCGTGAGTGGATTATTATTGTTTTCTCATGAAAAGCGACGATGATGCACTATCGATGTCATATGAGTCAAGATTTCGGTCATTTGATGCCCGGATTGGCCTATACCTTGGGCTGCCAGAGATAGTTAAATGCTTCAACACTACTATTCGCAGCAACCGTGGGGTTATTATCACAATCGAAATCTAATGAGAAGTCAAGGAAACTACCTCTCCTCTTCACGTAGAAACACGAGACGCTTCGCATTTGATCTCTTATTTACCCACAACCCCTGCGAAATCCATGTGAGTCCCAAAAATTGTTAACCGTTGCAATTGCTTGTGTAATGAATTTTATTGGCGTTGTGGAAAAATAAAGGGCCAAATGAGGAGCGTCCGTAGTTTCTAAGAGGAGGTAGTTTCCATGACTTTCCATGAGATTTCGTGTGGGATAACCACTTGCTTGCTGCGAATAGTGGGGTTGAAGCATTTTACTATTTCTGGTAGCCCAAGCTATTGGGCAATCCCGTCAACAAACTACCGAAATCTTGGCACCAACGTGTCACGCCCCGCTTCCCACGATACCTGGGAAGTATGAATCCGTCACATGTATGCATGAAGAGGCAAAGGTGATGGAGAATGAGAGGAGAAGAGAGAGAAATAAGACAGAGGCAGGCCACTGTGCACATGCTGGGATAGTGCGTGTAATGCTCCACAATACTCAATGAATCGTAGTATAACCCAAAGAGACATAGAAACACAACATTTCGAAACAAATAACCTTCCATATAGGTAAAAAGGCTCAATTAAAACTTATGTACACATTTCTCTCAGGTACAACTCAACACACCCAAGTATAACACTAGTGTTGAGTATTGAACTTCTCCCTACTTGGTGTTGATGATGAGCAAACATAAATACTTGTGACTAATCCCCCTACTTGCAGTTAATCTATTGCCTAAGAATATCATGAAGATCAATTAGTAATGGATGTCACTTAAGGATCAATCAAAGCATGAAAAGTGGATTGGATGATCAAAGATGATGAATGAAGCTCCTAGAAGACTTCAAGCTCATTATTTGGAAAGAAGAGAGGCTAATACAAGATGTAAAGGCTATTCCAATTGAAATTTCGTAGGAACAAGAAAATTTACCTCCTCTCTATATAGAAACAATGTTTACTCTCTATTTGTCCTCACATTCCTCCAAAACTCTCACGAATTCCGTGCGAATCCCAGAAATCAGAGACGGGTGCCATTACTTATGCTTAGAATCCAAGAGTAAATTCTTGTAGTTGTTGGTGACGCACTATCGAAAGCTCAGGAATGGGGATTTCGATCGGTTGAGGCCAATAATGCCCTCCTTCATCCATTAGAGTGAGCTAGTGCAGCCAGAACCGAAAAATGCTTCAAACCTTCTATTCTGGACAACCGTTGGGCAATGCCAATTGAAATTTCGTGGAAATAGAGGAAACAACCTCCACTCCACATTGAAACAATGTTTACACTCTATTTGTCCCATATTCTTCTAAAACTCTCTCGAAATCTGTGTGAGTCCCAAAAATCAGAGACAAGTGCAATTTCTTGTGTTTTGAATCCAAGAGTAAATTCTTGCAGTTTTTCGATACAAAACGATGGTGACGCACTATCGAAAGCTCAGGAATGAAGATTTCAATCGTTTGAGGCCTAGAATGCCCTCCTTCATCTATTAGAGTGAGCTAGGGTAGCCAGAAACTGAGAATGCATCAAACCTGCTATTTTGGGCAACCGTTGGGCAATTCCAATTGAAATTTCGTGGGAATAGAGGAAACAACCTCCACTCCACATTGAAACAACGTTTACTCTCCATTTGACCTCATATTCCTCCAAAAATCTCACGAAATCCCTGCGAGTGCTTGAAATCAGAAACGGGTGCAATTGCTTGTGTTTTGAATCCAAGAGTAAATTCGGGTAGTTTTTCTGTAGAAAACGATGGTAACGCACTATCAGAAGATCAGGAACGAAGATTTTGATTGTTTGAGGCCTAGAATGCCATCCTTCATCCATTAGAGTGAGCTAGGGCTGCCAGAAACTGAAAAATACTTCAAACGTGTTATTTTAGATAACTGTTGGGCAATTCCAACTAAAATTTCGTCGGAATTGGTAAAACTACATCCTCTCCACGTAGAAACAACGTTTACTCTCCATTTGTCCTCATATTCCTCCAAAACTCCCACGAAATCTGTGCTAGTCCCAAAAATCAGAGACGGGTACAATTACTTCTGTTTTGAATCCAAGAGTTAATTCTTGCAGTTTTTCAGTAGATAACGATGGTGACGCACAATCAGAAGCTCTGGAACGAATATTTCGATCGTTTGAGGCCTAAAATACCATCCCTTAGAGTGAGTTAAGGTAGCCAGAAATCGAAAAAAATTCTTCAAACCTTCTATTTTGGGCAACCGTTGGGCAATTGCAATTGAAATTTCGTGGGAATAAAGCAAACAACCTCCTCTTTGCATTGAAACAATGTTTACTCTACATTTGTCCTCATAGTCCTTCAAAACTCCCATGCAATCCTCGCGGGTCCCAGAAATCAGAGACGGGCGCAATTACTTTTGTTTTGAATCCAAGAGTAAATTATTGTTGTTTTTTTGGTAGAAAACGATGGAGACGCACTATCGAAAACTCAATAACGAAGATTTCGATCATTTGGGTCCTAGAATGCACTCCTTCATCCATTAGAGTGAGTTAGGGCAGCCAAAAACCGAGAAATGCTTCAAACCTTCTATTTTGTGCAACCATTTGATAATTCCAACTGAAATGTCTTGGGACTAGTAAACAACCTTCTCTCCCCATAGAAAAAACATTTACTCTCCATTGTCCTCATATTCCTCCAAAACTCCCACGAAATCCGTGCGAGTCCCAAAATCAGAGACATGTACAATTGCTTGTGTTTTGAATCCAAGAGTAAATTCATGTAGTTTTTTTTGTAGAAAATGCTGGTGACGGACTATGGGAAGCACATGAACTATGATTTCAATCGTTTGAGGCCAAGAATTCACTCCTTCATACATTGTAGTGAGCTAGGGTAGCCAGAAATTGAAAAATGCTTCAAACCTTTTATTTTGGACAACCGTTGGGCAATTCCAATTAAAATTTCATCGGAATTGGGAAAACTACCCCCTCTCCACGTAGAAACAACGTTTACAATCCATTTGTCCTCGTATTCCTCTAAAACTCCCATGAAATCCGTGCGAGTCCCAAAAATCAAAGATGAGTGCAATTGCTTTTGTTTTGAATCCAAGAGTTAATTCTTGTAGTATTTCTATGGAAAACAATGGTGACGCACTATCAGAAGCACAAGAACGAATATTTTGATCGTTTGAGGCCTAGAATGCATTCCTTCATCCATTGACTGAACTAAGGCAGTCAGAAATCGAAAATTACTTCAAACCTTCTATTTTGTGCAACCGTTGGGCAATTCCCATTGAAAATTCGTGGGAATAAAGAAAATAACCTACTCTCTGCATTGAAACAATGTTTACTTTACATTTTTCCTCATAGTCCTCCAGAACTCCCACAAAATTCTTGCGAGTCTCCGAAATCAAAGACAGGTACAATTGCTTGTGTTTTGAATATAAGAGTAAATTCATGTCATTTTCAGTAGAAAAATATGGTGACGTATTAACAAAAGCTCAGTAACGAAGATTTCGATTGTTTGAGGCCTACAATGCACTCCTTCATCGATTAGAGTGAGCTAGAGCAGCCAGAAGCCGAAAAATACTTCAAACCTGCAATTTTGGGCAACTGTTGGACAATTCCAATTTAAATTACGTGGGAATAGAGGAAAAAACATCCACTTTGCATATAAACAACATTTACTCTCCATTTGTCCTCATATTTCACCAAAACATCGACGAATTCCATGCGAGTCCCAGAAATCAGAGACGAGTGCCATTGTTTGTGTTTTGAATTTAAGAGTAAATTCTTTTAGTTTTTCGGGTAGAAAACGATGGTGACGCACTATCAGAAGCTCAGGAACGAATATTTCGATCGTTTGAGGCCTAGAACGGCATTCTTCACCAATTAAAGTGAGCTAGGGCAGCCATAAACCGAAAAATGCTTCGAACCTGTTATTTTGAGTAACCATTGGGCAATTCCAATTGATATTTTGTACGAACGGGGGAACCTACCTCCTCTCCGTATAGAAACAACGTTTGCTCTCCATTTATCCTCATATTCCTCCAAAACTCCCACGAAATCCGTGCGAGTCCCTGAAATTAGAGGCAGTCGCAATTGCTTGTGCTTTGAATCAAAGAGTTAATTCTTGTAGTATTTTGGTAGAAAATGATGGTGACAACACTATCATAAGCTACGAAACAAATATTTCGATCATTTGAGGCCTAGAATGCTCTCTTTAATTCATTAGAGTGAGCTAGGGCAGCCAGAAATCGAAAAATGCTTCAAACCTTCTATTTTGTGCAACCGTTGGGGAATTCCAATTGAAACTTCGTGGGAATAAAGAAAACAACCTCATCTCTTCATTGAAACAATTTTTTACTCTACATTTATCCTCATAGTCCTCCAAAACTCCCACGAAATTCTCGTGAGTCCTCGAAATTAAAGACAGGTGCAATTGCTTGTGTTTTGAATCCAAGAATAAATTCATGTTGTTTTCGATCGAAAACGATGGTGACGCACTATCAGAAGCTCAGGAACGAAGATTTCGATTGTTTGAGGCCTAGAGTGCACACCTTCATCCATAAGAGTGAGCTAGGGTAGCCAAAAACCGAAAAATACTTCAAACCTACTATTTTGGGCAACCGTTGCACAGTTCCAATTTAAATTACGTGGGAATAGATGAAACAACATCCACTTCGCATATAAAGAACGTTTACTCTCCATTTGTCCTAATATTCCTCCAAAACTCCCATGAATTTCGTGTGTCCCAGAAATCAGAGACGGGTGACATTGCTTGTGTTTTGAATCCAATAGTAAATTCTTTTAGTTTTTCCATAGAAAATGATGGTGATGCCCTTTCAGAAGCTCAGGAATGAATATTTCGATCGTACGAGGCCGAGAATGCCCTTCTTCATTCATTAGAGTAAGCTAGGGCACCCAGAAACCGAAAAATACTTCAAACCTGTTATTTTGGGCACCCGTTGGGCAATTCCAATTATTTCGTAGGAACAGGAAACCCTACCTCCTCTTTTTGTACATCCATTAAGTATACTCCCATAGGTGTACTTTCGATGACAATGGTCCTTTTTTAATTTCTCCAACGCACTTCTGGGCGTATGTAACAGGATTCTATGAGCCATGACTTTATATTTGCCTAGGTCTTTCATTTTATTTTTAATAGTCAGGCTTGAACAGATGTTTCGGTTTTCTCTTCAGGAGATCCGATGAGATTTTAGTTGTTTACAACTATGATCTCTAATCCTGTTCTTTGCTTAGATGCAAAGACAACCCTCACTAGGAATCATTGATTTGTCAAATGATTCTCTTGGTTGTACATTATTTATTATACTTATTATTTTTCTTCAATAGAATAGACGTCCCGAAGTCTATTCGGGCATTTAAGGAAATGTGGTATTTATCTTTACCAAGATATCCACAAAGATATGCCGTCACAACATCCAATAACAGCATATCCAAAATTTCCTTTGCCAAATCGTAAGGTATTCGCTTTTGATAACTTAGGGAGACTGATGCATCATTTATGAGTCATGCTCATTTTACTTTGTTCGATCCCTAGTTTCAGCGAAATATTCCCTTGGGCTATAGGCTGTACCTTATAGCATACGATTTTATATTTATTTTTTCTTATGTGTGCAATACTTATTTTACCCACAGGTTTGACACCTTTTGGTGTCTGGACTTCAGGTCCGAACATTTCACGTTTCATTAGTGAGTCCAGCTCATCTTTTATTGCCTCGTTCCACATTTGGCCAATCTCTACGTTTGCATACTAGCAACGGAGTATGGAACGATAATTTAAAAACATCATCGCTTTTGCGATGTATATGGCAATATGATACGTGAATACATTGTCGATAATTATGTTCTTTCTGTCCAACACCTCCCCAGTACGTACAACATTTACTTTCAATTTCAGTTTTTCCCGGCAGTTCCTCTGCAGTGGATTCCGGGAAGGGTGAGGGTGTGGACATGAGCTCATTGACCTGTGGTAGTATTGTCTTAAGGTCTCCAGGTATTTTTCTTCTTTTCTTTTTTCTTTAAAATTTCTGTCCTTGGAGCCTAGTGGTCTGCCTCTTTTCCGTTGAGGATTAGCCACTTCTGCTGCTGGTGGATTGCATGCATTCTCGGGGATGTCAATCCTAGCTGGAGTTTTTGCAGCAGGGATGTGTGATCTGACAATCTTCTGGTTGTCAGTGAATGAGTCCGGTAACAGGTGAACCTTGTTCTATATGTGGAGGATCTTCAAGATCTCATCTTCACATTGTTTTGTTAACAGATCATGGTGGGTCAAACTTTTTGTATCCCACGTTATAATTTTCTTCGCACCAGATTTTCCAGTATCTGTGCCTATTTTGGGGAAACTCGTCTCATCGAAATCACAGTCTTCAAGATGTGCCTTAAAAACGTCCCCCGTTTAGGGTTCTAGGTATCTTATAATGGAGGGTGGTCAAACCCTACATAGATACCTAGGCGACTTTGAGGACCCATTTTGTCCTCTGTGGTGGTGCGATGGGGATTTGAACTACGCGACCGAATATTCTCAGATGAGAAATATTCGGTGGTATTCCATATGCAAGTTGCATTGGAGACTCTGACCTCCAGAAGGTCTTATTTTCATTTACGATGCAGCATGCAGAATTTGCATGTCCCCATGCATCCATAGGCAATTGGGATTTAATGGACGTTCAATCCATTGGAGTCTACTTATCAGTGACTCTGCCGACCCATTTTGGGCATGAACAAGCGGCACTCTATGTTCATTTTTTATTCCCGTTGCTTGGCAGTAGTACTCTTGAAATGACCGGGACGTATATTCCCCAACATTTACCAGACTTATTTTCTTAATTTGATTGTCTGGAAAATGTGCCCGCAACATTTTTATTTTTGTGCCATTAGCTTTGGAAAAGCTAAGTTGCTGGTCTGTAGTAGACACACAAATGAATATTCTGAGGATGCATTTATCAGTACAATGCAGTTCCAAAATAGCCCACTAGGGGGTGGAATTTGTCCACATATATCTCCTTATTTTTCTTTCGAGGAAGCATGGAGATTCTTTTGTCAGATTTTAATAGAGATGGCCTTGTAATTTATTTTTCCCTTTTAAGGGATGCGAGGGAATTCTCCCTTCTGAAGAATCTTCTGGTTCTTCAAGTCATACCCATATGATAAGATGCGGTGCATCATCACTCCAGGGTGGCCAAGTCTATCATGCCAGAGTAAAAACTTGGCTGATGTCGGGCACTTCAGGTGATCCGTTTAAATCCGCTTCCTCTCTCCGAATCTTTGTATGGTAGAAGCCTGTAATGCTCTCAAAACGTTCAAGTATGGATTTTACTCCTTTTTCTTGATACGTTACATGCAGTAATTTGTTTTTCATTTACATTTTTTGTTTCCAAATGGAATCCATTGAAACGAATGTCCTTGAAACTTAGAAAGTTTTTTTGGAATTCGGAGAGAATATTGCATCCTTTATTTTTGTTTTTGTGTCATTTGGGGGGCAACAATGTTGCATTCCCTGGATATTCAATATGGACCTTGCGTTGGGCTTTGTTTTGAAAGATTGTATGTGTTTATTGTCTACTAATCAGTCATGAGAGCAGTTTATCTGTTAAAAGATGAATCATATAGGCACATGCATTTTCAGATAAACATTTTCATTCAAAATCAAATTACATAATATGAAAGCTCTCATAACATGAAATGTTCTAAACAGTTGGCTAAGATAAAAATGGAAATCTAATCAAGCAGGTCATCATGTTCGAAGTCGTCAGCTGTAAGCTTGACTGGAGCATCAGAGGTCATCAGGTTTGTTTCAGCTTTATTTTTCTTGTTCTTTTTATACAAATCCAGGAGATGTTGCGGAGTTCAGCCACTCTGGACCAGTGGCCTTTCATGACACAGCTACGACACTGGTCTTCCCATTCCCTCTTGGGTGGGGGTGCATCATCTCTATTTTTGTCATTTCTGCGCCACGTGAACTTCCGCTTATTTTCATTTCTTCGTTGCTGGACTTGGCCCCTAGCCCTTTTGTTCTGTCCCCCTTTCTGTGGTCTTTCTTTTCTTTTGTTGTCCCTCTTCTTTCGAGAAGAAGAGGCATTATGAGCTTCTGGAAGGGGGGCAGTTCCAGCGGGGCGCATGTTGTGAGTGGCGAGGAGAAGCTCTCTGTTTTGTTTAGCCATGAGTAAACATGGCAGTAGCTCAGAATACTTGGTGAACTTGCGTTCACGGTATTGCTGCATTAGTATCGTATCTTTTTCATGGAAGAACGTATATGTCTTTTCCAGCATGCGATCTTATTAGACTTTTTCACCACACAACTTCAGGTTTGAGGTGATGCTAAAAAGTGCTGAGTTGTACTCAGCAATGGACTTAAAGTCCTGCAGTCTCATGTTCTCCCACTTATATCGTGCCTCTGGGAGTATAACATCTTTCTGATGTTTATACCTATCCTCAAAGGCAGCCCATAGCTCAAGTGGATCTTCGACCGTAAGGTATTCAGCCTTTAGGGTCTTGTCCACGTGGCAACGAATATAGATAATGGCTTGCGCCTTTTCTATATCGCTTATATTTTCATTATTAGTCACAACAGAAATGAGGGACTTTGCCCGCAGATGAAACTTCACATCGAGCTGCCAGCTCAGATAGTTTCTTCCTGATGCATCCAGCACTTCGAAATCGACACTTGCAATTTTAGCCATTTTATCTAGCAGAGCACAAATATGCATGAATTAATAATTTAAACATAAACATTTTCATGCGGAGGCAATTTTAATATGAATGGCTAATTGCGTGGATCGGCCAGTCCCACATAAATAATAGTCCAAAGTCCCATTACAGTCCATATTACACAAATGCTTTAAAAATAAATTAGAACTTTGGAAACCTCTGTGGGTCCCATATAAGATCTTCGGCTTCAATTGTGGCCTTCGTCTCCATGGAAAATGGTCTTTGGTCTTGGACATTTACAAAATTTTCTTACTACAATTTCTCTCAAAAGTAAAAGAAAAGTGCAGGAAAATAAAATGTGGGACTTAAACAGCCGATCCAAAAACCACAATTAGCCATTCATGCAGAAAATTTGTGCTCATCAAACATTTTCATCAGACAATTTCATCACAGGCATCACATGCATTAATATTCGCAGAGATGGATAAACAATTTAATTACTTAATAATTATTGGACCACTGGGCAACGTCATACACCGTTAAGTTAGGTAACTAACGGCAGAGCAGTCGCAGGATCTTCCTAATTGTTAAGCTTAAATAAAATGCACAACCACGCAAAAAATATCCATAAGATAAGCCAGTGATGCAATAATGATTTTCAGAAAAAATCATTTAATAGGGGGTTGAGCAAGTTGAGTTTATCCAAAAAAATTGGAAAAGAGCTCAAACGGTTAAACATGTTCTTCGAGAAGGAAAAAGTTTTCCTTTTTAATTTATCCCCAAAAAGAGTCCCACAGGTCCCCAAAATCCCCTTTTGCATTAACTTTTAGCTCGCAAAAAATCGCCTATTTTACTCAAAAAAAAACTTTTAAGCCCAAAAAGCCTTTTTGGTAGCTTTTATCTTTGTTCCCTCAATTTTTTTTTTGAAAAATGGAAGTTAACTGCGGGTTTGAGGCCCTTAGTGTGGCTGCGGGCTTCAGGCCCGCAGTTTATTTTTTTTGTTTTGCCTGCGGGCCCCGCAGTCTGCCTGTGGGCTTAGGCCCGAAAGGCTATTTTCCTTTTTTTGGGCTTCGGCCCAATAAGGGCGACGGCTAGGGTTAGCCGCCGCCGCCCCTAGGTTAGCCGCCGGGCAGCGGCTGACAGGGGGGAAAGGGCGGGGCCGCCCCTGGGGGCCGTCCTGGGGGCGGCGGCGTGCGGCGGAGCGAGGGCCGCAGCCCCCCCTTGGGGGAGGGGATTTTCCGCGGCGGCGCGAGGGCTACAGCCCCCCTTCGGGGGGCTTTTCCGCGGCGGTGCAGTGGCCGTAGCCCCCCTTCGGGGGGGGCTTTTTCGCTGCGGAGCGGTGGCCGCAGCCCCCCTTTGGGGGGCTGTTTTGCGCGACGGCACGAGACCGTAGCCCCCCTTCGGGGGGGCGTTTTTGTGAGGCGGTGCGAGGCCGCAGCCTCCCTTCGAGGGGGCGTCAGCGCGGCGGCGCGACAGACCGCAGCCCCCCTTTGGGGGGTCTCAGTGCGGCGGCGCGACAGGCCGCAGCCCCCCTTCGGGGGGGCTTCTGCACGGCAGCGCGAGGCCGCAGCCCCACGGCGGCGGTAAGGGGGATGCCGCAATGGGTTTGGAGGGGAAATTGATTTTTAGACGAGGAAATTCGTCGTTTTTAGGCAATACACAGTACCCGTATCGATCTTACGAGATCTAGGGGATGAGCAATCATACGTATGATAAAGACATCGTTTTTAGCGATTTTACCTCTATATCCGTCCTCCAGATATAGCGACGGTTGAACGAAGTCCTACGCGGATGACGACGCTCGATTGAGGAAGCCTTGCACCGCGCGCGTGGATATCCCGTCTCCCTTCGCCTTCGCAACGATCGAAAAAAAATTTTGTGGAAAATTTTTAGAGGCTCGTGCTGATAACGTGTTATGAATCAACTACTGGGGGAGGAACCCCTAGCCCTTTATTTATAGGCAGAATAGGAGAGTAGAAAGATATGATACATAGATATGTGCGTATCTCTAAGATACCCGCAATCCTAACCGACTCTGGTATTTCCATTCACAACAATAAAAAGATTTATAACTTTCTGAAAATGTAAAAATTATTCCAGAGCTCAGAAAAATCCGCAAAAATCTTTGTTGAAACCGTGGGATCACCATCTTCAACTGAAAAATAAGAGAAGAAAAAATTAGGTCAAAAATCATATTATTTAATTAAAAGATCTATAACTTCCCGAACATGTAGAAAAATAGCCCCGAGCTTAGAAAAATCGACAAAAATATCCGTTGGAACCGGGAGATCGCCATCTTTAACTGAATAATAAGATAAGACAAAATTAGGTTATACAAATCATATCATTAAATATAAAGGTTCATATCATATTGAAAATGTAGAATATAGCTCGATGCTCAGAATAATCCAAATAAATATCAGTTGGAACGTGGAGATCACCATCTACAACTGAAAAATAAAAGAAGACAAAATTAGGTCAACAATCATATCATTTAATAAAAAATACATATCTGCCATAAATAGTAGAAATTAGCACAGAGTTCAGGAAAATCCGTATAAATGTCCGTTGAAACCAGGAGATCGCAATATTCAACTGAAAAATAAGAGAAGTAAGGCCAAAAAATCATTGCATTTAACGAAAAGATTCATATCTTCCAGAAAATTTAGAAAAATAGTCCCAAGCAAAGAAAATCTACAAAAATGTCCAATGGAACCGGTAGATCGCCATCTTCACCTGAAAAAATATGAGAAGCAAAATGTAGGCAATAAAAATCATCTCATTTAATAAAAACATACATATCTTCCATAAAGTGTAGAAAATAGAAGAAAAATCCGTAAAAAGATCAGTCGGAACCGGGAGATCGCCATCTTCAACTAAAAAATAAGAGAATGCAAAATTAAGCCAAAAATCAAATCATTTAATAAAAAGATCCATATCTTCCAGAAAATTTAGAAAATAGCTCTGAGTTCAAAATAATCCGGGAAAATGTCTGTTGGAACCGAGAGATTGCCATCTTCAAGTGAAAAATAAGAGAAGACCAAATTTGGCCAAAAAATCATATCATTTAATAAAAAGATCCTTCACTTCCCAAAAATGTAGAAAAATAACCCCGAGCTCAGAAAAATCTGCAAAGATATCCATTGGAACTTGGAGATCACCATCTTCATCTGAAAAAAATAATAGAATACAAAATTTTGCTATAAAATCATATCATTTAATATAAATATCCATATCTTATAGATAATGTAGAAAATAGTCCGGAACTCAAAAACCGCAAAAAGTAAATTAGAACTGAGCGATCGCCATCTTCAACTAAAAAAGACAAGACAAAATTTGGGCAAAAAATCATATCATTTAATTAAAATATACATATCTTCCATAAAAGGTAGAAAAATAGTCCCAGGCTAAGAAAAATATGCATGTCTTTTGGAATGGGTAGATCATCATCTTCAACTTAAAAAATAAAAGAAGACAAATGTAGGCTATAAAAATCATATTAGTTAATAAATAGATCCTTATCTTTCATAAAATAAAGAAAAAAGCACCGAGCTCATAAAAATCTGCAAAACTGTCCGTTGGAACCGGGAGATCGCCATTTTCAGCTGAAAAATAAGAGAAGACAAAATTAAGCCAACAATCATATCATTAAAAAGATACATATATTCCAAAAAATTTAGAAAATAGCTCCGAGGTCAGAATAATACGTAAAAATGTTTGTTAGAACCGAGAGATCGCTATCTTCAAATGAAAATAAGAAAAGAAAAAATTAGACCTTAAAAATCATACCAATTAATATAAAGAAGCATATCTTCCAGAATATGTAGAAAATAGCCTGAAGCTCAGAAAAATCCACATAAATTTCTGTTGTAACCGAGAGATCGCCATTTTCAACTGAAAAATAAGAGAAGACAAATTTAGGCTATTTAAATCATATCATTTAATAAAAAGTTCTATATCTTCAATAAAATGTAGAATATAGCACCGAGCTCAAAAATAAGCAAAAATGTTAGTTGGAACTGGGAGATTGCTATCTTCAACAGAAAAATAAGAGGAGACAAAATTAGGCTATAAAAATCATATCATTTAATATAAGATTCATACCTTACAGAAAATGTAGAAAATAGCCAGAAGCTCAGAGAAATCTGAAAAATGTGCGTTGGAACTGGGAGATCATCATCGTCATCTGAAAAATAGAGAAGCCAAAATTAGGCAATAAAATCATATCAACATTAAAGATCTATATCTTTCAGAAAATGTAGAAAAACAGATTCAAGCTAAGAAAAATTCGCAAAAATGTCCATTGGAACTGGGAGATCGCCATCTTCAACCGAATAACTGAAAGAAATAAGAGAAGGCAAACGTCGGCTATGAAAATCATATCATTATAAAAATGTAGAAAATAGCACCGAGCATATAAAAATCCATAAAAATGTCCGTTGGAACAGGAAGATCGCCATCTTCAACTGAAAAGTAAGAGAAGAAAAAATTTGGCCAAAAATCATTTCATTTAAGAAAAAGATCCACATCTTCTAGAAAATTTAGAAAATAGTCTCAAGTCAGAATAATACGCAAAATGTCCGTTAGAAACGGGAGATCGCTATCTTCAACTGAAAAATAAAAGAAGACAAAATTAGGCCAAAATTATATAATTTAATAAAAAGATTCATAACTTCTCGAAAATGTAAAAAATAGCCCCGATCTCAGAAAAATCCGCAAAACGTCTCTTGGACCAGGAGATTACCATCTTCAACTGAAAAATAAGAGAAGACAACATTATGTTATAAAAATCATATCATAATATAAAAATTCATATTATACAAAAAAAATAGTAAATAGTCCGAAGCTCAAAAACAATTCACACAAATGTCCATTGGAACCAGCAGATCGTCATCTTCAAATTAAAAAAGAGAAGACATAATTAGGCCAAAAAATCATATCATTTCATAAAAAGAGACATATTTTCCAGAAAATGTAGAAAAATAGTCTCAAGCTAAGAAAAATCTGCGAAAATGTCCGGTGAAACTTGGAGACCGCCATCTTCAACTAAAAAATAAGAGAATACAAACGTAGACTATAAACATCATATTATTTAATAAAAAGATCTATATCTATCTAAAATGTAGAAAATAGCACCGAGCTCAAATAATATGCAAAAATATCCGTTCGAACCGCAAGATCGCCAATTTTAGTGAAAAATAAGAGAAGAAAAATTTAGGCTATAATAATCTTATTATTTAATAAAAAGATTCATAACTTTCCCAAAATTTAGAAAATAGCCTGGAGCTCAAAAAAATCTGCAAAACTATTCGTTGAAACTGTTAGATCGCCATCTTCAAATGAAAAAAATAAGTGAAAAAAATTTGGTCAAAAAATCATATTATGTAATGATAAGATCCATAACTTCCTGAAAATGTAGAAAAATAGCCACGAGCACAGAAAAACCGACAAAAATGTCCGTTGGAACGGGGAGATCGCCATCTTCAATTGAATAATAAGAAAAGATCGCATTGAATGGTAAAACAATACGAATCCACTCACGGGTTCAATACACAAGCAATTGCCATGGTCAACGATTTCTGGGACTTGCACGGATTTCGCCGGTGTTGTGGAAAAATAAGAGGCCAAATGAGGAGCATCCGCGGTTTCTATGTGAAGAGGAGATAGTTTCCATGATTTTCCATGATATTTCGATAGCTGGGGCTGCCAGAAATAGTAAAATGCTTCAACCTTGCTATTCGTGGCAACCGTGGGGTTATCCCAATCAAAATCTAATGGGAAATCAAGGAAACTACCTCTTATTCATATAGAAACCACATACGCTCCTCAGTTGGCCTCTTTTTCCCCACGTCTACGAAATCCGTGCGAGTCCCAGAAATTGTTGACCATGGCAATGGCTTTTGTATTGAAGCGTGAGTGAATTCTTATAGTTTTCCTATGGAAATCGATGGTGATGCACGATCGATGTCGTAGGAGCCAAGATTTCGGTCGTTTGATGCCCGGAATGGCTGATTGCCAGGCTACCAAAAATAATAAAATGCATCAACCGAGCTATTCACAGCAACCGTGGGGGTTATCCCAACCGAAATCTCATAGAAGTCATGGAAATTACCTCCTCTTCACATAGAAACTACGAACGCTCCTCATTTGGCACCATATTTACGCAAACTGCCTACGAAATCCGTGCGAGTTCCAGAACAGTGGCAATTTCTTGTGTGTTGAATCAGTGAGTGGATTCTTATTGTTTTCACAAGGAAAGCAAATGTGACGCACTAACGATCTCGTAGGAGTCAAGATTTTGGTCGTTTGATGCTCGTATTGGTCGATATCTTGGGCTGCCAAAAACAGTAAAAATGCTTCAACCTGCTATTCACTATAACCGTGGGGTTGTCCCAATCGAACTCTCATGGGAAGAAATGGAAATTACTAATCTTCACACACAAACTTTGGACGCTCCTCATTGAACCTCTTATCTATCCACAATGCCTGCAAAATCCGTGCAAGTCCCAGAAATCTTTAACCGTGGCAATTGCTTATGTATAGAACCTGTGAGGGGATTCTTATTGTTTTCACATGGAAAGCGATGATAATGCACTATCGATGTCGTAGGAGCCAAGATTTTGGTCATTTGATGCCTGGATTGGGAGATAGTTGAAGCTGCCAGAATAGTAAAATACTTCTACATCGATATTTGCATCAACAGTGGAGTTATCCTAATCGAAATATCACGAGAAATCATGGAAACTACCTACTTTTCACATAGAAACCATTGGCACGTCTCATTTGGCCTCTTATTCCCCCCCCACAATGTTTGTAAAATTCGTGCGAGTCCCAGAAATTGTTAATCATTGCAATTACGTGTGTATTGATCCCGTGAGTGAATTATTATAGTTTTCCATGGAAATCGATGGTCATGCACTAGGAGGCAAGATTTTGATCGTTTGATGCCCAGGTTGGCCGATAGATTGGGGTATCAAAAATACTAAAATGCGTCAACCCCGCTATCTGCAACAACCGTGGGGTTATCCTAATTGAAATCTCATGAGAAGTCATGAAAACTTCATCATATTCATATAGAAACTCAGAACACTCCTCATTTGACCTCTTCTTTACCCACAACACCTGTGAAATCTGTGGGAGACTCAAAAATCATTAACCGTGGTAATTGATTGTGTAACAGATTTTGTCGACGTTGTGGGGAATAAGAGGCCAAATGAGGAGTGTCTACGTTTCTATATTAAGAGGAGGTAGTTACCATGACTCCCCATAAGATTTCGAGTGGGATAACTGCATGGTTGCGATGAATAGGGGGTTGAAGCATTTTACTATTTCTGGCAGCCCCAGCTATCGACAATCCTGTCATCAAACGACAGAAATCTTAGCTCATACGACATCGATAGTACATCTCCATCGCTTTCCATGAGAAAATAATAAGAATCTACTCACAGGTTCAATACACAAGCAATTGCCACGGTCAATGATTTTTGGGACTCGCACGGAATTAGCTTGTTTTGTAGGTAAGTAAGAGTTCAAATGAGGAGCGTCCGGGGTTTCTATCTGAAGAGGAGGTAGTTTCCATGACTTCCATGGAGATTTAGATTGGGAAAACCCCATGGTTGCTGCGAATAGCAGGGTTGAAGCAATTGATTATTTCTGGCAGCCCAAGTTATCGGCCAATCCGGGTATCAAACGGCCGAAATCTTGGCTCCTACGACATCGATAGTGCATAACTATCGTTTTCCATGGGAAAACAATAAAAATCCACTTACGGATTCAATACACAAGAAATTGCCATGGTTAACGATTTCTGGGTCTTGCAAGGATTTTGCCAGTATTGTGGGAAAATAAGAGGCCAAATGAGGAGCATCCGTGGTTTCTATGTGAAGAGGATGAAGCTTCCATGATATCCCAAGATATTTCGATAACTGAGGTTGCCAGAAATAGTAAAATTATTTAACCTCACAATTTGTAGCAACCATGGGGTTATCACAATTGAAATCTAATGGGAAATCATGGAAACTACGACCTCTTCGCATAGAAATCACAAACGCTCCACATTTTGCCTCTTTTTTCCCACAACGTCTATAAAATTCGTGTGAGTCCCAAAAATAGTTAACTGTGGCAATGGCTTGTGTATTGATCCCGTGAGTGAATTCTTATAGTTTTCCTATGTAAATTGGTGGTGATGCACGGCCGATGTCGTAGGAGCCAAGTTTCGATCGTTTGATATCCGGATTGGCCGATAGCTTGGGCTGTCAGAAATAGTAAAATGCTTCAACACTGCTATTCACAGCAACCGTGTGCTTATACCAATCTAAATCTCATGGGAAGTCTGAGAAACAACCTCCTCTTCACATATAAACCACGACGCTCCTCATTTGGCCTCTTATTTACCTACAATGCCTGCGAAATCTGTGCGAGTCCCAGAAATCGTTAACCATGGCAATTGCTTGAGTATTGAACCCGTGAGTGAATTCTTATAGTTTTCCCATGTAAAGCAATGGTGCTGCACTATCGATGTCATAGGAGGCAAGATTTCAGCCGTTTGATGCTCGGATTGGCCGATAGCTTGGGTTGGCAGAAATAGTAAAATGATACAACCCCGCTATTTGCAACAACCGTGGTGTTATTGTTGGATACAACGATCGTTGATTTCTTATTTGATGATAACAAACCTTCGTGAATATTTTTGATGTGTTTGTTAAGTGTTTTCATGTGGAAATAAACATGGAGCAATCAATGGCAATGATGTGATTATTAATCAATGGTAATCTGGCAAATTTGGAGTAATGGCAATGATGTAAATTCAAGCAAAAGCTCGAGAGATGGCAATCTCGTAAATTGCCAGAATTGGACTTGGTCAACATGATGTGGAGTGATAAGAAATTAAATTCAAAAAGAGATCAAAATCAAGTCCAAATCAATTTGGATTAAGGGGATTTGACTTGGTCAAATTTGATTGAATTTGGATTCAAATTAGATCTCATTTGGATACAAAAGGAGTTCTATTTTGAATATGATATTGACCAAGTTCATTGGACCAAAGAGATGAGATGAGAGCAAATTAATTTGGAGATATTAAATCAATTTCAAGGAGTTTTGATTCAATCCAATTACTTGGGTCCAAGCACTATAACTTCAATACCTATTTCTACAAGGAACACCCTTAGGAGAGAGAACAAGCAAACAAGGCCGGCCCTAGACTTATTTTCATTCATCTTGGGCAAATTTTTTCTCCTCCAAACTTCAAAGAGATCATCAAATTCGTAGGAAGAAGAAGGAGCTCGACAGACGATGCTGAAAAGTGCATAACTTTCTCCACAGCTCGGATTGACGAACCGTTTGTGCTTGGACGATCACAATCAATGCTCTATGCTATGGTGATATTGTTCTGATCTTAATCTCTGTATTAATTCAGTGTATTTTACTTTAGCGTGAGTTTTATTCTAAATAGCTTCATAGTCTACATCATCTCAAAACCTCTTCATCTCAAAGCTTCATCAAACCAAAGCTTACATTGAATCAAGCCAAAGCACAAGCAACTACTTCTCCATCATACAAGGTTTGATTAAGATATTGCCCAAGCTATCAATTTCAAAAGCACCAAAGATTATCAAGTCCAAGTTCCAAGCGTCAACCTTCAAAATCTGCAAGTCACGGACAGATATCCTCAAAAAATCTATCCTTTATATTATTATTTAGTCGAAGAGGACAAGCTCACGATTCCAATGAGTATTTATTCGGATTTTTCTGAGCTCAGGGTGCTTTACTGCAATTTCTAGAAGACCGTGTATCTGATTACTTTACGCACAGACTACTACCGATTCTGCAGAACAGAGAATTGATTTATGCACAGACTATATTCCAGATTTACGAAGCGGACTTTGGAGGGATGTATCTTTTGATCCAGAGATCAGATTCACACACCGTTTGTGCCAAAACGAAGCAGACGACGAGCTTATCGACATGGATACATATCTTCCATAAATGTAGAAAATAGCACCGAGCTCAAAAAATCTGCAAAAATGTCCGTTGGGACCGGAGGATCGCCATCTTCAACTGAAAAATAAGAGATGTCAAAATTAGCCCATAAAAATGATATCATTTAATATAAAGATATATATCTAACAGAAAATGTAGAAAATAACACAGAGCTCAGAAAAATTCGCAAAATGTTCGTTGGAACATGGAGAACTCCATCTTCAACGAAAAAATAAGAGACGACAAAATTAGGCCAAAAAATCATATCAGTTAATAAAAACATGCATATCTTCCAGAAAATGTAGAAAATAGCATTTAGCTCAGAAGAATCCACAGAAATGTCCGTTTGAATCGGGATATCGCCATCTTCAACTAAAAAATAAGAGAAGACAAAATTAGGCTATAAAAAGCATATCATTTAATAAAAAGGTTCATATCTTATAGAAAATGTAGAAAATACCATCGATCTCAGAAAAATCCGTACAAATATTCGTTGGAACATGAAGATCGCCATTTTCAATGGAAAAATAAGAGAAGACAAAATTAGGATATAAAAATCATATCATTTAATATAAAGATTCATTTCTTACAAAAAATGAAGAATATAGCCCAGAGCTCAGAAAAATCCGCAAAAATATCATTTGTTACCATGAGATCGCCATCATAAACGAAATAAAATAAGAGAAGAAAAAATTAGGCCAAAAATCATATCCTTTAATAAAAAGATGCATATCTTCAAGAAAATGTGGGAAAACAGTCCTGAGCTTAGAAAAATCTGCAAAAAATGTCAGTTGAAAGCAAGATTGATATCTTCAACTTAAAAATAATAGAAGACAAATTTAAGCTATAAAAGCATATCATTTAATATAAAGATCCATATCTTCCACAAAATCTCGAAAATAGCACCGATCTCAGAAAAAACCGCAAAAATGTCTGTTGGAACCGGAGATCGCTATGATCAACTGAAATATAAGAGAGGACAAAATTAGGCTATAAAAATCATATCAATTAACGTAAAGATTCTTATCTTTCAGACAATGTAGAAATAGCCACGAGCTCATAAAAATCCGCAAAAAATGTCCGTTGGAACCGGGAGCTCGTCAAATTTAGCGAATAAAAAAGAGAAGATAAAATTAGGCCAAAAAATAAAATCATTTAAAAACGACCGATATCGTCCAGATAATACAAAAATAGAGGAGAGCTCAGAAAAATCCGCAAAAATATATGTTAGAACTGGGAGATTGTCATCATCACCGAAAAAATAAGAGAAGACAAAATTAGGCCAAAAATCCTATCATTTTATAAAACGGTCGATCTCTTCAAGAAAATACAGAATATAGCCCCAAGGTCAGAAAAATCCATAAAGATGTCCGTTGGAACCGGGAGACCGCTATCTTCAACTAAAAAATAATAAAAGAGTAAACTTAAGCTATAAAAATCATATCATTTAATAAAGGATCCATATCTTCAATAAAATGTAGAAAATAGCCCCGAGGTCAGAAAAATCGGCAAAATGTCTGTTGGAACCAGAAGATCGTCGTCTTCAACTGGAAAATAAGGGCAGACAAAATTAGGCTAGAAAAATCATATAATTTAATAAAAAGATCCATAGCTTATGGAAATTGGTGAAAATAGTCCCCAGCTCAGAAATATCCGTAAAACTGTCCTTTGGAACAGAGAGATCACTATCTTCAACTGAAAAATTAGAGAATACAAAATTATGCCAAAAATCATATCATTTAATAGAAAGATCCACATCTTCCAGAAAATACAGAGCTAAGTAAAATCCGCAAAAAATATTTGTTTGAACAAGGATATCACCATTTTCAACTGAAAAATAAGAGAAGACAAAATTAGGCTATAAATTCAAATCATTTAATATAAAGATTCATATCTAACAAAAAATGTTGAAAATAGCCTGTAGCTCAGAAAAAACCGCAAAAAAGTACATTGGAACCGGGAGATCGCCGGCTTCATCTGAAATATAAGAGAAGACCAAATAAGGCCAAAAATCAAATGATTTAATTAAAAATTCATATCTTCCAGAAAATGTAGAAAATAGACTCGAGGTAAAAAATCTGCAAAAATGTCTGTTGGAATTGGGAGGAGATCGCCATCTTCAGCTAAAAAATAAGCAATGACAAAATTAGGCCAAAAATAATAACATTTAATAAAATGATTCATATCTTTCATAAAATGCAGAAAATAGCCCCGAGCTTAGAAAAATCTTCAAAAATTTCCGTTTGACCCGGGAGATGGCCATCTTCAACGGAAAAATAAGCGAAGACCAAATTAGGCAATAATAATCATATCATTTAATAACTTGGTCCATATCTTACAGATAATGTAGAAAATAGCGCGTAGCTCAGAAAAATCCATTCAAATGTACGTTGGAATCGGGAGATCGCCATCTTTAAGTAAATAAATTAGAAGACAAAATTTGGCCAAATAATCATATCATTTAATAAAAGATCCATATCTTCCACAAAATGTAGAAAAATTGCCACTAATTAAAATCTGCAAAAATGTCCGTTGGAACAGGTAGATCGCCATCTTCAACTGAAAAAAATAAGAGAAGACAAACGGAGGCTATAAAAATTATATCATTTAATAAAAAGATGCATATCTTCCATAAAATGTTGAAAATAGCAACGAGCTCAGTAAAATCAGCAAAAATGTCTGTTGGAACCGGGAGATCGCCATCTTCAACTTAAAAATAAGAGAAGACAAAATTAGGCCAAAAATCATATCATTTAATAAGAAGACCAACATCTTCCAGAAAATTTAGAAAATATGCCCGAGGTCAGATAGATATGTAAAAATGTCCGTTGAAACGGGTAGATCGACATATTCGACTGAAAAATAAGAGAAGAAGAATTAGGTCAAAAAATCATATCATTAATAAAAAGATACATTACTTTTTGAAAATGTAGAAAATAGCACCGAGCTTAGAAAAATCCGTAAAAATGTCCGTTGGAATCAGAAGATCGCCATTTTCAACTAAAAAAATAAGAGAAGACAAATTGGGCTATAAAATCCATATCACTTAATATAAAGATTCATATCTTGCAGAAAAAGTAGAAAATAGTCCGGAGCTTTAAAAAATCTGCACAATTTTCCGTTGGAACCGAGAGATTGACATATTCAACTGGAAAAAGAAAAACAAAATTAGGCTAACATATCATATCATTTATTAAGATGATGCATATTTTTTAGAAAATGTAGAAAAATAGCCCCAAGTTAAGAAAATTCTACAAAAATGTGCACTGAAACCGATATGTCGCTATCTTCAACGAAAAAAATAAGAGGAGAGAATCGTAGAGTATTAAAATCATATCATTTAATAAAAAGATACATATATTCCATAAAATGTAGAAAATAGCACCAAGTTCATAAAAATCTGCAAAAATGTCTGTCGAAACCGGGAGATCGCCATCTTCAATTGAAAAATAAGAGAAGGGAAACTTACGCCAAAAACTTATAATCTAATAAAAAGATCCATATCTTCCAAAAAATTTAGAAAATAGCCCTGAGTTCAGAATAGTATGTAAAAATGTCTGTTAGAACCGGGAGACCGCCATTTTAAACTTAAAAATAAGAGAAGACAAAATTAGTCAAAAAATCATATCATTTAATAAAAAGATCCATAACTTCCCAAAAACGTAGGAAAAATAGCAACGATCTCAGAAAAATCCAAAAAAATGTCAGTTGGAACAGAGAGATCGTCATCTTCAACTAAAAAAGAGAGGATAAAATTAGGAATATAAAAACATATCATTTAATATAAAGATTCATATCTTACATAAAATGTTGAAAAAGCTCGGAGCACAGAAAAATCCCTAAAAAGTCTGTTGGAACCGGGAGATTGCCATCTTCAACTGAAAAATAAGAGAAGACAATATTAGGCCAAAAATCTTATCATTAATATAACCAGAAAATTTAGAAAATAGCCTCAAACTTAAAACAATCCGCAAAAATGTCCGTTATAACTGGGAGATTGCCATCTTCAACTTAAAATTAAGAGAAGACATACTTAGTCTATGAAATTCATAACAGTTAATAAAAAGATCCATAACTTCAATGAACTTTTGAAAATAGTTTCGAGGTGAGAAAATCTTCAAAAATGTGTGTTGGAACCAGGAGATTGACATCTTCAACTGAAAAATAAGAGAAGACAAAAATAGGCTAAAATATTATATCATTTAAAATAAATATTCATATCTTATGAAAAATTTAGATTATAGTCCGGAGCTCAAAAAATCCTTAAAAATGTTCGTTGGAACCGAGAGATCGCCATCTTCAACAAAAAAGAGGCACAAAATTATGCCAAAAAATCATCTAATCTAATAAAAAGATCCATAACTTCTCGAAAATGTATAAAAATAGCCACAAGCTCCGAAAAATTGGCTAAAATGTCAGTTGGACCTGAAGATGCCATTTTCAACTGAATAATAAGAAAATATAAAAATTAGGCTATAAAAATCATATCAAATAATATAAAGATTCATATCTTACAGAAATTGTAGAAAATAGTCCGTAGCTCAGAAAGATCCATACAAATGTCCATTGTAATCGGGAGATCGCCATTTTCAACTAAAAATAAAAGAAGATAAAATTAGGCCAAAACTGATATTATTTAATAAAAAGATCCACAACATCCAGAAAATGGAGAAAAATTGTCCTGAGCTAAGAAAAATACGCAAAAATGTCCGTTGGAACTGATAGATCGTTATATTAAACTAAAAAAATAACAGAAGACAAAATTAGGCAAAATAATAATTTAATTTAATAAAAGATCCAAATCTTCAAAAATGTAGATAATTGCATTGTGTATAGAAAAATCCGTATAAATGTCCATTAGAACAGGTAGATTGCCATCTTCAACAGAAAAATAAGATAAGACAAAATTTGGCCAAAAAAGATAGCATTTAATAAAAATATCCATATCTTTTAGAAAATGAAGAAAATAGACCCGAGCTCAGAAAAATCCACAAAAATGTCCGTGGAAACCGAAAAATCGCCATCAGGAACAAAAAAAAATAAGAGAAGAAAAAATTAGGCCAAAAATCATATCATTTAATAAAACGATCGGTATCTTCCAAAAAATACAGAAAATATCACCGAGGTCGGAAAAATTTGCAAAAATGTCCGTTGGAAACGGGAGACCGCCATCTTCAACTGAAAAATAAGAGAAGACAAATTTAGGCTATAAAAATTATATCGATCCATATCCTCAATAAAATGTAGAAAATATCCCTGAGGTTGGAAAAATCCGCAAAAATTAGGGATGGCAGTAATGACCTGACCCGCCCGGTCAAACCTGGCCCGACCCGGTTTTGACCTGGCCCGACCCGGCCCGCAGCCGGGTCGGGGCAAGCTTGGGCTTTGTATGCGCCCCGACCCGCCCCGGTAAACTATTGAGGTTCTAAAAAACCTTACTATTTTGATGCGGACCAAACAGTCAGCGAATAACCCATAACTCATACTCTATTCCAATGTTCTCCTAATTAGGCCAATTCTAAATTCCAAATTGTCAAATAAATCAAAATTCTCCCAATTAAAAAAAATTTTATTTGGGATTCATACGGATGGAAGTAATGACCTGATCCGACCAGCCCGACCCGGTCCGACCCGGTTTTAGTAAGAAAGAACCCGCCCCGCCTTGCGACCCGCCCCGCCCCGGCCTGTAGATGACTCGGGGCAAGCTTGGATAGTTAAATACCCGTCCGGACCTGCAATATTGCCATTCCTAGCAAAAATGTCCATTGGAGCCGCGAGATCGCCATCTCCAATTGAAAATTAAGATCAGACAGCATTAAGCTAGAAAAAACATATCATTTAATAAAAAATCCATATCTTACTAAAAACGTAGAAAATAGTTCCGAGCTTAGAAATATCCTCAAAATATCTGTTGGAACCGGGATATCGCCATCTTCAACTGAAAAAAGAGAAGACAAAATTAGGCTACAAGAATCATATCATTTAATAAAAGATACATATATTCATTAAAATGTAGAAAATAGCCATGATCTCAAAAAATCCACAAAAATGTCTGTTGGAACCAAGAGATTGCCATATTCAACTCAAAAATAAGAGATGACAAAATTAGGCCATTAAATCATATCAAGTAATAAAAAGATACATATCTTCCAAAAAAATGTAGAAAATAGATTCGAGCTCAGAAAAATCTGCAAAAATGTCCGTTGGAACCAGGAGATCGCCATTTTCAGCTAAAAAAATAAGAGAAGACAAAATTAGGATATCAAAATCATACCTTTTAATATAAAGATCCGCATCTTACAAAAAATGTAGAAAATAGCTCGTAGCTTAAAAATATCCACACAAATGTCCGTTGGAACTAAGAGATCACCATCTTCAACTGAAAAAGGGAAGACAAAATTAGGCCAAAAATCATCACATTTGATAAAAAGATACGTATTTTCCAGAAAATGTAGAAAAATAGCCCCAAGCTAAGAAAAATCCGCAAAATTGAGCATTGGAACTGGTTGATCGCCATCTTCAACTGAAAAAATAAGAGAAGAGAAACGTAGTCTATAAAAATCATATAATAACTTCCATAAAATGTAAAAAATAGCACCGAGCTCATAAAACCTGTAAAAATATCTGTTGGAACCGGGAGATCGCCATCTTTAATTGAAAAATAAGGGAAGACAAACGTATGCCAAAAATAATATACTTTAATAAAAAGATCCATATCTTCAAGAAAATTTAGAAAATAGACTCGATGTCAGAATAATCTGCAAAAATGTCTGTTAGAACCGGAAGATCGCCATCTTCAACTTAAAAAAATAAGAGAAGACACAATTTGTCCAACAAATATTATATCATTTGATAGAAAAGATCCATAACTTCCCGAAAATATAGAAAAATAGCACCGATCTCCGAAAAATCCACAAAAATGTCAGCTGGAATCGGGAGATTGCCATATTCAACTAAAAAAAGAGAAGACAAAATTAGGTTATAAAAATCATATCATTTAATATAAAGATTCAAATTTTACAGAAAATGTAGAAAATTGCCCGGAGCTCAGAAAAATCCCTAAAATGTTTGTTGGAACCGGGATATCGCCATCTTCAGCTAAAAAAATAAGGGAACAAAAAAGTAGGCCAAAAATCAAATCATTTAATAAACAATCTATCTCTTCCAGAAAATTTAGAAAATAGCCTCGAGGTCAGAAAAATCCGCAAAAATATCTGTTGGAACTGGAGATCGAGACATTCAATTAAAAAATTTGAGATGACAAACTTATTAATAAAAACCATATCATTTAATAAAAAGATCCATATCTTCAATGAACTTTTGAAAATAGTTTCGAGCTAAGAAAAATCTACAAAAATGTCAGTTGGAAATGGGAGATCGACATCTTCAACTGAAAAATAAGAGAAGACAAAACTAGGCCAAAAAATCATATCATTTAATAAAAAGATCCATAACTTCTCGAATATATATAAAAATAGCCACGGGCTCTAAAAATATGCATAAATGTCTGTTGGACCCGGGAGATCGCCATTTTCAATTGAAAAATAAGAGAAGAGAAAAATTACTATAAAAATCATATCAATTAATATAAAGATTCATCACTTACAGAAAATGTAGAAAATAGCCCGGAGCTCAGAAAAATCTGTACAAATGTCCGTTGGAACCGGGAGATCCCCATTTTCAATTGAAAAATAAGAGAAGACAAAACTAGGCCAGAAAATCATATTATTTAATAAAAAGATCTATAACTTCCAGAAATGTTGAAAAATAGTACCGAGCTCAGAAAAATCTACAAAAATGTTCGTTGAAACCGGGAGATCGCCATCTTTAACAGAAAAATAAGAGAAGACAAAATCCGGTGAAAAAAATCATCTCATTTAATAAAAAGATCCATATCTTCAATAAAATTTAGAAAATAGCTCCAAGTACAGAAAAATCCGCAAAAATGTCCGTTTGAATAGGTAGATTGCCATCTTCAACTGAAAAATAAGAGAAGACAAAATTGGGCCCAAAATAATATCATTTAATAGAAAGATCCATATCTTCCAGAAAATGCAGAAAATAGACTGATCTCAGAAAAATCCACAAATATGTTCGTTGGAACCGGAGATCGTCATCATCACTGAAAAATAAGAGAAGACAAAATTAGGCCAAAATATCATATTATTTATTAAAACGATCAATATCTTACAGAAAATATAGAAGATATCAGCGAGGTTAGAAAAATCCACAAAAAATGTCCGTTGGAACTGGGAGACTGCCATCTTCAATTGAAAAACAAAAACAAATACAAATTTAGGCTATAAAAAGCATATCATTTAATAAAAGATCTAAATCCTCAATAAAATGCAGAAAATAGCACAGAAGTCATAGAAATCTGCAAAAATGTCCGTTGGAACTGGAAGATCGCCATCTTTAACCAAAAAATTAGAGCAGAAAAAATTAGGCTAGAAAAATAATATAATTTAATAAAAATATCCTTATCTTACAGAAAATGTCGAAATTAGTCCCGAGCTCAGAAATATTCACAAAAATGTCCGTTGGAACTGGCATATTGCCATCTTCAACTGAAAAATAAGAGAAGACAAAATTAGGCTACAAAAATCATATTATTTATTAAAAAGATACTTATCTTCAATAAAATGTAGAAAATAGCCCTGAGTTCAGAAAAATCCACAAAATTGTCAGTTGGAACCGGGAGATCACCATATTCAACGATAAAATTAGGCCATTAGATCATATCATATAATAAAAAGATACATATCTTTTAGAAAATGTAGAAAATAGCTGTGAGCTCAAGAAATCTATTAAAATATCCGTTGGAACAGGGAGATCGTCATATTCGACTGAAAAAAAATAAGAGAAGACAAAATTAGGCCATTAAATCATATCATTTAATAAAAGATACGTATCTTCTCTAAAATATAGAAATAGCCCCGTGCTCAGAAAAATCCGCAAAAATGTCGGTTGGAACCGAGAGATCAACATCTTCAATTGAAAAAAGGAAAGACATTAGCTTATAAAAATCATATCATTTAATAAAACGATACATAGCGTATTGATCATTTTGAAATATTGCCTAAGTTAACAAAAATCCGCAACAATGTCTATTGGAACCAGTAAATCGCCATCTCCAACTGAAAAAAAAATAAGAGAAGACAAACATAGGATATAAAAATATTATCCTTTAATAAAAATATAAAGATCTACAATGGTTCAGAAAATTCATTATTAATCTTTAATTTACACAATCCATCAATAAGTATATCTGAATCAACAAGTTGAACATGATTATACAAATTAAGACATCCATGCTCAGATTTACATTTATAATCACATAAATCCAACTTCAGAAGGGAAAAGAGATTCCTGGTAATTGTCAGATCATAAAGAGTCATACTTAAGGCCAATTGATAGCCAGTATCAAGGACTAGACGATAAGTTCATATGCCTTTAGTAGGATCCTTCATGAGATTCCCCACAAACAAAT
The DNA here is from genome assembly GCA_030789695.1 of Scilla litardierei. NCBI lineage: Eukaryota > Viridiplantae > Streptophyta > Magnoliopsida > Asparagales > Asparagaceae > Scilla > Scilla litardierei. The sequence continues at coordinate 124,140 of JAULAV010008755.1, forward strand.
AGCTCTTCCTGAGGATTGTGCTTTGGATCGAACGAGATCCATTTTCTTTTGAAAACCATGCCTTACGTTTGAGACAATCCTTCTGCCAAAGTCCTTTCTTTTTGTAGAAACGACACTTATTCCCATAATGTTCCTTCTTTCTAGAATGTTCACCTTTAATAGATCATTTCCTCGTGAATTTCTTACATTTTGGCTTAAGCAACTTTGCAGTTCAATTAATGGTTAGTTAACGGAGTGTCCTCCAAAGTTCTTTAACCTGTTTTCCACCTGAATGAGCTTTTCAGTTAATTCATTAATATCACACGTGTCCTTTATAGTGTTATAATTGATTTGGAAAGCTCCATACTCAGAAGGTAATGAATTCAGTATAAACTGAACGAGGAAGGAATCATCCACTTGAATACTTAATGACTTAAGTCTTGCTGTAATGTTTGTCATTTCAATGATATGTTCTAGCATGCTCTTAGTCCTATTGATTTCATGGACGTAAGTTGAAACATTAATGCACCAGCAAGAGACTTATCAACCAAAACAAAAGCGTTCTTCCACAAGGTTAAGATATTCGCTTGCTTTTTTAATTTGTGGAATTGTGCCCTTAATGTTATTTGCCATGGTCGTTCGTATAACCTTCAAGCTTAAACTATTAGACCATTCCCAACACTTCATATTGAACTCCTCATCCTCAGTGCTATCGTCTGTGATCACTTCATGGTTTCCTCATGTAAAACCAAGTAAATGTTAAAAAATAGACTTGTGCTCAGAAAAATCAACAAAATTGTCCGTTGAAACTAGGAGATCGCAATCTTCAACTTAAAAATAAGAGCAAAAATCATATCATTTAAAAAAAGATCCATATCTTATAGAAAATGTAGAAAATAGCTCAAAGCTCAGAACAATTCGCAAAAATGTCCGTTGGAATCAGGAGATCGGCATCTTTAACTTAAAAAATAAGAAAAGACAAAATTAGGCCAAAAAAGCATATCATTTAATAAAAAGATCCATATCTTTCATAAAATTTAGAAAATAGACTCGAGCTCAGAAAAATTCGCAAAAATTTTGGTTGGAACCGGGAGATCATCATCGTCAACTGAAAAAATAAGAGAAGATAAAATTAGACAATAAAAATCATATCATTTAATATAAAGATCCATATCTTACAAAAAATGTAGAAAATAGACAGGAGCTTAGAAAAATCTGTAAAAATATTCGTTGTAACCAGGCGATTGCCATATTCAACAAAAAAATTAAGACAAGACAAAATTAGGCTGAAAATTCATATAAGTCAATAAAACGATCGATATCTTTCAGAAAATAAAGAAAATATCACCGATCTCAGAAAAATCTACAAAAATGTCGGTTGGAATCGGGAAATATCCACCCCCAACTAAAAAATAAGAGAAGACAAAATTAGGCCAAAAAATATGTCATTTAATAAAAAGATCCATATCTTCCATAAAACACGGAAAATAGCCCTGAGGTTAGAAAAATCCGCAAAAATGTCCGTTGGAGAAGATCAACATTTTCAATTGAAACATAAGAGAAGAAAAAATTCGGATATAAAAAATCATATCTTTTAATATAAAGATCCATATCTTTCAGAAAATGTAGAAAATATGACCGAGCTTAGAAAAATCCAAAAAAATGTTCGTTGGAACCAGTAGATCGCAATTTTCAACTTAAAAAATAAGAGAGGCCAAAATTCGGCCATAAAATCAAATTATTTTGAACCCTTGAGTGGATTATTATTGTTTTCTCATGAAAAGCGACTGTGATGCACTATCGATGTCATATGAGTCAAGATTTCGGTCGTTTGATGCCCGGATTGGCCTATACCTTGGGCTGCCAGAAATAGTTAAATGCTTCAACACTACTATTCGCAGCAACCGTGGGGTTATTATCACAATCGAAATCTAATGAGAAGTCAAGGAAACTACCTCTCCTCTTCACATAGAAACACGAGACGCTTCGCATTTGATCTCTTATTTACCCACAACCCCTGCGAAATCCATGTGAGTCCCAAAAATATTTAACCGTTTGCAATTGCTTGTGTAACGAATTTTATTAGCGTTGTGGAAAAATAAAGGGCCAAATGAGGAGCGTCCGTAGTTTCTAAGAGGAGGTAGTTTCCATGACTTTCCATGAGATTTCGTGTGGGAGAACCACTTGCTTGCTACGAATAGTGGGGTTGAAGCATTTTACTAGTTAAATGCTTCAACACTACTATTCGCAGCAACCGTGGGGTTATTATCACAATCGAAACAAATTTTTCTCAGGTACAACATTTCGAAACAAATAACCTTCCATATAGGTAAAAAGGCTCAATTAAAACTTATGTACACATTTCTCTCAGGTACAACTCAACACACCCAAGTATAACACTAGTGTTGAGTATTGAACTTCTCCCTACTTGGTGTTGATGATGAGTAAACATAAATACTTGTGACTAATCCCCCTACTTGCAGTTAATCTATTGCCTAAGAATATCATGAAGATCAATTAGTAATGGATATCACTTAAGGATCAATCAAAGCGTGAAAAGTGGATTGGATGATCAAAGATGATGAATGAAGCTCCTAGAAGACTTCAAGCTCATTCTTTGGAAAGAAGAGAGGCTAATACAAGATGTAAAGGCTATTCCAATTGAAATTTCGTGGGAACAAGAAAACCTACCTCCTCTCTATATAGAAACAACGTTTACTCTCCATTTGTCCTCACATTCCTCCAAAACTCTCATGAATTCCGTGCGAATCCCAGAAATCAGAGACGGGTGCCATTGCTTATGCTTAGAATCCAAGAGTAAATTCTTGTAGTTTTTGGTGACGCACTATCGAAAGCTCAGGAATGGGGATTTCGATCGGTTGAGGCTAATGCACTCCTTCATCCATTAGAGTGAGCTAGTGCAACCAGAAACCGAAAAATGCTTCAAACCTTCTATTCTGGACAACCGTTGGGCAATGCCAATTGAAATTTCGTGGGAATAGAGGAAACAACCTCCACTCCACATTGAAACAATGTTTACACTCCATTTTTCTCATATTCTTCTAAAACTCTCACGAAATCTGTGTGAGTCCCAAAAATCAGAGACAAGTGCAATTTCTTGTGTTTTGAATCCAAGAGTAAATTCTTGCAGTTTTTCGATACAAAACGATGGTGACGCACTATCGAAAGCTCGGGAATGAATATTTCGATCGTTTAAGGCCTAGAATGCCCTCCTTCATCTATTAGAGTGAGCTAGGGTAGCCAGAAACCGAGAATGCATCAAACCTGCTATTTTGGGCAACCATTGGGTAATTCCAATTGAAATTTCGTGGGAATAGAGGAAACAACCTCCACTCCACATTGAAACAACGTTTACTCTCCATTTGACCTCATATTCCTCCAAAACTCTCACGAAATCCGTGCGAGTGCTTGAAATCAGAAACGGGTGCAATTGCTTGTGTTTTGAATCAAAGAGTAAATTCGTGTAGTTTCTCTGTCGAAAACGATGGTGACGCACTATCAGAAGATCAGGAACGAAGATTTTGATCGTTTGAGGCCTAGAATGCCATCCTTCATCCATTAGAGTGGCTAGGGCTGCCAGAAACTGAAAAATACTTCAAACGTGTTATTTTGGATAACTGTTGGGCAATTCCAATTAAAATTTCGTCGGAATTGGGAAAACTACATCCTCTCCACGTAGAAACAACGTTTACTCTCCATTTGTCCTCATATTCCTCCAAAACTCCCACGAAATCTGTGCTAGTCCCAAAAATCAGAGACGGGTGCAATTACTTGTGTTTTGAATCCAAGAGTTAATTCTTGCAGTTTTTCGGTAGATAACGATGGTGACGCACAATCGGAAGCTCTGGAACGAATATTTCGATCGTTTGAGGCCTAAAATACCATCCCTTAGAGTGAGCTAGGGCAGCCAGAAATCGAAAAAAATTCTTCAAACCTTCTATTTTGGGCAACCGTTGGGCAATTACAATTGAAATTTCGTGGGAATAAAGCAAACAACCTCCTCTTTGCATTGAAACAATGTTTACTCTACATTTGTCCTCATAGTCCTTCAAAACTCCCATGCAATCCTCACGGGTCCCAGAAATCAGAGACGGGCGCAATTACTTTTGTTTTGAATCCAAGAGTAAATTATTGTTGTTTTTTGGTAGAAAACGATGGAGACGCACTATCGAAAACTCAATAACGAAGATTTCGATCATTTGGGTCCTAGAATGCACTCCTTCATCCATTAGAGTGAGTTAGGGCAGCCAAAAACCGAGAAATGCTTCAAACCTTCTATTTTGGGCAACCATTTGATAATTCCAACTGAAATGTCTTGGGACTAGTAAACAACCTTCTCTCCCCATAGAAAAAACATTTACTCTCCATTGTCCTCATATTCCTCCAAAACTCCCACGAAATCCGTGCGAGTCCCAGAAATCAGAGACATGTGCAATTGCTTGTGTTTTGAATCCAAGAGTAAATTCATGTATTTTTTTGTAGAAAACGATGGTGACGGACTATCGGAAGCACATGAACGATGATTTCGATCGTTTGAGGCCTAGAATTCACTCCTTCATACATTGTAGTGAGCTAGGGTAGCCAGAAATTGAAAATTGCTTCAAACCTTTTATTTTGGACAACCGTTGGGCAATTCCAATTAAAATTTCATCGGAATTGGGAAAACTACCCCCTCTCCACGTAGAAACAACGTTTACAATCCATTTGTCCTCGTATTCCTCTAAAACTCCCACGAAATCCGTGCGATTCCCAAAAATCAAAGACGAGTGCAATTGCTTTTGTTTTGAATCCAAGAGTTAATTCTTGTAGTATTTCGATGGAAAACAATGGTGACGCACTATCAGAAGCACAAGAACGAATATTTTGATCGTTTGAGGCCTAGAATGCATTCCTTCATCCATTAGACTGAACTAGGGCAGTCAGAAATCGAAAATTACTTCAAACCTTCTATTTTGTGCAACCGTTGGGCAATTCCAATTGAAACTTCGTGGGAATAAAGAAAACAACCTACTCTCTGCATTGAAACAACGTTTACTTTACATTTTTTCTCATAGTCCTCCAAAACTCCCACAAAATTCTCACGAGTCTCCGAAATCAAAGACAGGTACAATTGCTTGTGTTTTGAATATAAGAGTAAATTCATGTCGTTTTCAGTAGAAAAAGATGGTGACGTACTATCGAAAGCTCAGCAACGAAGATTTCGATTGTTTGAGGCCTAGAATGCACTCCTTCATCGATTAGAGTGAGCTAGGGCAGCTAGAAGCCGAAAAATACTTCAAACCTGCAATTTTGAGCAACTGTTGGACAATTCCAATTTAAATTACGTGGGAATAGAGGAAACAACATCCACTTTGCATATAAACAACATTTACTCTCCATTTGTCCTCGTATTCCACCAAAACATCGACGAATCCATGCGAGTCCCAGAAATCAGAGACGAGTACCATTGTTTGTGTTTTGAATTTAAGAGTAAATTCTTTTAGTTTTTTGGGTAGAAAACGATGGTGACGCACTATCAGAAGCTCAGGAATGAATATTTCGATCGTTTGAGGCCTAGAACGGCATTCTTCACCTATTAGAGTGAGCTAGGGCAGCCATAAACCGAAAAATGCTTCGAACATGTTATTTTGAGCAACCATTGGGCAATTCCA